>JBCEWE010000495.1:257500-507500 GCA_039877035.1 Silurus lanzhouensis | reverse complement strand
CCTATACCCATAACACGTTCCCAGAGAATGGTTCTCTGGAATCAACACGCTTTTGTTGCTTGAATGCCACGATTCCTATGACTGCTATGTTGGGTGTGTGGAACAGGAAGTGGTTGAAGAGAGAGTAATTCATCGCTCTGAAAGTCATTTTTCATACAGTACACAATCTACATATGAATTACTGTTATCCTTGGTTTATTTATTTATTTATATTTTTTTTAATGATTGTTAATAAGGACTGTTGACTTTCACTATAAATGAAATGCTCTTGACTAGAATCGACGTGATTGTCCTTGATTTGTAGATGCTTTCCATTAGAGGCTTGTACTAGTTATTTATTGCTGGTTCTTTCATGTTGATTAAATTCCAGAGTTTGTTTTGTTTTTGCAAATCAGGAAGCTCACAGCATTTTCATAGATTTCCCGTACAGGAAGTTTGCCAGCTGGGTCCCCATCCTGCCGCTATTCACTTTGGCACCCCGTACCTATTGTCAAGACGTCATCCATAAATGTCCAAGTGTACATTTTACAGCATGGTGCAGCTACTTTACACCCCTGAGAATTGCTTTTGCGAAATGGTTACACTTGTAGATGTTTTATGTAGCAACTTGGGCACGAAAGAATAGTTAAATAGATGAACGTCTGTTTTGCCTGATGGTAAATATTTTCCTTTTTTCTCCGATTTGTAATATTTTGGCATGGACCATTGGCTCTAGGATACAGCGGTTGCTCTATAAACATACACCAAATATTTACTATGAATTTGCTCTATGTGCGTCCAGTTGCACACGCCTCAAAGTTTTGGAACACACTCACCTCTGTTGCCTGTTAATGTCTGCACTCTTTTAAAGCTGCGAATTAATGATTTGTACTGTCCAGATAGACCCGAATGTTCACAACGGGTTTTTCAGCAAAGGAAAAAAAAATCGGCCTGCGTTTTTATTTTTATATTTACTCATTTGGCATCGGCCTGCGTTTTTATGTGCTGTGATGAATTCTTAAAGTGTATGTAAAGACCAGACCTCTCATGGAGCATGGGTATCTGTGGTAACGAAGTGGACCTGAGGCAAAAGATTAACTCCGCGTGTTAATGACTCAAGTTAATAACAAGTCACTGAGAGACACCGAACCCCAGCTATTCAATAAGACACTTTCCTTCCCCTCTAAAGACTTCTAAGTGCAAAGGTCATAATGGACATGCAAAGGTCATCCGGTCACCTGTTTATCGTAAGCAGGATGTAAACAGCTTTTATGGTTACATCCTGCCATTTAGCAGGAACGTCTACATCTCCAGACGGATTAGAAATAAAATATTAATTACATGTTTTCTCACTTCAGTTCGATGCTTTTTTGTACTGGTTTGCGACATCCGTGTGACTGCGTCCTTGTGAATGAATCGACATGCTGTGAGCTCCGGGTGCTTCTTGCTTGTTTGGAGGAGTGTTGGGCATGGGCTGACGGAGAAAGGAGGCATTGTGTTGCATCACTCACGCCCCTTTTCAACCTTCTGTGCCTCTGGCCAGAGCACTGGTGTTTTTTTTTTTTTTTTTCTTTTTTTCTTTTTCGTTTTTTTTTTATAAGAGCGTTGACTGAAAGGACAGCCTGTGCTCAGGAACCATCCAAATGCCTCCGCTAAAGCCAAGCTTCCTTTGCAAAACACCACCCAGGAGTTACACTGGGTGTTTGAGACCACATAGCTCCAACCCATGGCCTCCTACCCAAAGCTGGCACAACCAGAGCAACCTACAAATAATGTTCCATACTTACACTAGTATCCCTCACTGTAAGGAAAAGTTTATGAATTTTATAGAAGGGTAAAATTCACAGGCTACACCAAGGTCTCATCGAAGTAGCACCTTTACACAAAGTCGATTTCTTACTGCTTTAAGCAGGTCATGGGAGTCATATACATAAAAACAAGAGGCAAACATGATGTAATATGGACCTGGCAAAGTCTGTCATAAAATCAAAAATCACTGCAGCTTGGAGTTACTGTACATTTAGTTAGTTTTTCTTTACAATATGTGGCAACTCGTGTCTAGTGGTTTGTTCTGTATTACTGTAAGGACAAATGTTTTGTAGATGTTATTACCCGACTAAACGTATGCCGGCAGGTGCACTTCCTTCAGAGTAACTTCTTTTTTGAATGTTTTTTAAAAACAGCCTTCCTGTTTATTACTGATCAGTTATGTAATTAAATTGTGCCTTGTTGTGAAGTTGGACTAAACAGGAAGAGTGTTTCTAACAACAACTTGGGTGATTTCCTCACCTCGAACTCTCGAGAGGAGGGAAGGTGCTGGAAGATTGGAATTTCAAAAGATTCTTGCAACATTTTGTAAGTACTATTTGTTCATCTGTATCATTGTCTTAGCTGTACAGCTGGACCCCCTGATTGCTCCCCAGAGTGAGGAGGATTTGAGTGTGGAAACTGTTTCCACAGATAAGGTTGACGAGGTTGACTTCTCTTCTGGTACGCTTTAGACTATTGGTATCTAAGCAGAGGTTTTTTTCCCAATTTTGTTTACATGTTGGACTTGTCCAGGTCTGGGAAAATCACTTGTATCTGATTTCAAGCCTCAATTATCAAAGAGGATATGACAAAATTTTCTTAAAGTTCCTTATTTACAGTAGCATTTATGAATTAATTATGTTTTTACCTGCTAAAGCTCCTGCGCTTGTGTATATTATGTGAGCCTCAATCAATCAATCAGCTTCAAATCATGTAATAAGTGAGTTACTGAAATTTAATATACAGATAATGTGGTCAAGTGTAAATCGTATATATTTTTCCTTTAGAATACATTTTAATGAACATTTAATTAAACATTTAAAAAATATATTATTATTAATGCAAAGATAAGAATTCATTTAGAATCAAGAATCAGTGTTTTTGATTAATGCAATTAAGAATAAAAGTATAAATAAAGCAGGAGTGAGAGTGAGACTTGGATTGTAGTAACAGCACATTTCGGTGCCTATAAAAACATTTACCCAAGAAAATTAACATCTTGATTAAGAAAGCACAGAAAGGTTGTGATATTGAGTCATCTGAATGTGAACTGGAATCGGGCATAAATCAAATTGATTTACAGATGTTTTTCTACAGTTGTGTTTTTTTTTCTTTTTTTTTTTAATACAGCTGATTGCACCAGGCTCTATCACTCGTACACTGCACAGATAAGACTAGATCAGATTACACATCACTCTCGTTATTAAAATGATATTTATATTCCTGTTTCAAAACCTCACTATTACCCAATTGTTCTCCTTCCTACAGTGGAGCAGAAGGTCAGTGTGTTCGAGCACTCAGTCATCTATCATTACTTGCAAGATTGATGCGCTTTATCCCGGTGCTTCGTGTCTTGCATTATCACTAAATGCTTTCATTAGATTTATGAGCTTCCTCGGGGTAACCGCATTTCCTCTATGCTTGCCTAAGCTGCATCAGCTTCAAGCCAAATCGATCTGCTGCTGCCACGCTGGTGGTAGTGGTTCTCAGAGCATGCAGGTCTCTCTCTGAAGAGAATTTTTTTATCTATAAAAGATGCTGAAAATAACAGCATTTCCACCTGGTCATGTCACTCAGTCGACTCTTTATCCTCCTAATTGTCGCATTTTAAGGGTGGTCCCTGCTAAAGCTGTCTTGAACTCGGCTTGCGTTACACTGATTGCGTCCTGCTGTGAACCCTGTTGTTTAGGGTGACGTAGGTGAATTTTAAGCGTGACCTTTGGGCAAGTGAAAGACCGTCCTGTGTGGCCAATAATGTGTTGGGTATTAAAATAGTAGTTGAAATAGGAGCTTTAGTGTACACAGCTTAAGGGTGCACAAAGCCATCATGCACAACACCAGGCAGAATCCCACCTATGGGGTTTTACATGCCAAATAAAAGTTGTAGAAGTTAGAAATATTTGCTGATTTTGCAGATAGCGAGCTTCTTCTCTATCAAAAACAAACCTGCAGACGACAGAAGGACGAGTATAAAATGTTTTAGTGACACTCTAGAAATATATTTTTTTGTGTAATGAAAGGCATTAGAACAAGAGTTATATGGAACTAGGAAATAATATATACTAGAGTCTGTGCAATAGGAAGAAACCTCAAGGAAACCATTATGAGCAAATCAGAACCTGCTGTTTCCATAATACAAAAACCTATACCTCAATTATCTGTTTTCAAATTCCTTTTTTAGATCCTGTTAGTAGACTGGTTTAAACAACTCTATCATTGGCTATTGGTTATGCTTTTGCTGTAAGCTTTTTGAGTCTATATTTTATTCCCTGTTAAAGCAACACTTGCATTGAGGAAGCTGGGAAATAGGAAGCTGCACCTCAGGAGCGAGCATGTTAATGCAATTAGTAAATGAATTAAAAGCTTGGTTTACACTCCCAGCTGCAAATTTTTTACATAATGCACTTCTGTAATCTACTGCGTGAACATTTCATGGACACTTTATCAGTAATAAGTGCTAAATGCTTTGCATAACGATCATCATCATCACCCATTACCTGGCAGATTAGCGGTGCAAAGTCCTCAATACATTTCCTGTTTGGTAGCCATATATATATATATATCATGACTCATTGCTTTAGTTCTCAAGCATCGTCATATGGTGGTCACATTGAACACTTGTAAGACAGGAAATAAAAGTTGATTGTGAGTATAATACTTGTGACTTGGCTGGAATTTTTACTTACTTTTCCTTAATAAAATATTTTGCGTAATGAAATGGGTTCATTCTTTTTTGACTAACTTTGTATATTAACTGAAACACATCTGCTGAGCATAAATCTAATGCTAACATCGAGTAAGGTAGCAAGCTCTCGAGATTGACTTTCTTTCGGACAAGAAAAAAGATTGTTTGTTTAGAGAATGGGAGGTTTTCTTTCAATGAACACATATACGTGTGCATGATCAGTCGTATGTATGCTAAGACCGTTAATATTTAGTGATGAAGCTACATGTGATTTAGGTTTAGGTGATTTAGTTGTATTATAATCACTGAGATTAGTGTTACTGTCTGTGGCCTACACTGCACTTGTCCTCACTGAATAAGTGTTTTGTGGTACTCTGGATTCTTCTGTTTTGATCTTCTTGACTTTAGGATATGTACACTGTGGAGTCTTGATTCTAAAACATCCTTATTAAAGCAGATTTATTGAAATATGTCTGTTAACTGATTAAAAAGATTAAGAAAAAGATTCAACCTTAAGGTTTGATGGTTATATGTCTACAGCAGAGAGTAGAAGGGAAAATGCGTACATTAATAGGTGCGTTAAAGGATGTTCAGTATGAGCATATTGCTGCTAAAGGTAGGAGAGTCTTTATGATTACAGCAGCAGCTGCTCCCAGATACACGTCAGTATTTAGGCGAGATTATCCACAGAAACATGGGTAGGTTTGGGTGATGAAATGATTTAGAAAAATGTTATGGATGCCACGTTGAACCTTTTACAGCAGAGGAAAGTGGGTTACAAATACAGAAGCATGAATAAAGCAGTTAATAGTGCACCATGATCTGTAAAATGCAGTGAATAAAAAAGGACAAACAGGTCCAGCTGACCTTGATTTTGGATCAAAGAAAGCAAGAGGAAATGGTCTAAGCCAATCCGAATGGGAGTTGAATGAACATTTTGTATTTGGATGCTCAGTATTTGCCACTGCCATCATCTGAAACACAATTATATAATACAGCACTGTATCTCTGAGATAAACACTGTTCATCTCTCATGTTCTGTTCTGGAGATTTGTGGCATCTGTGCCAATGTGGAGTTGATTTTAGGCCTTCACTAAAACAGAATATAGTGGCAACCAATGCCTGTATTATTAACAATAATAATGATAATAATAATAATAATTTATTAACTGAATTATGAACTGATAATAACATTTTGTCTAAGAAGGTAACAAAAAAACTACATACTACACCTTTAGGTTTCAGAGCCTGTTCTTACCACCTCTAAAGCCTTTCGTTTTGTGCTTTTTCTGCACCCCACTTTCTCTCTCTCTCTCTCTCTCTCTCTCTCTCTCTCTCTCTCTCTCTCTCTCTCTTCCCCCATCACATTTTCCCCGACGTCATGTTTCACAGCTATGCATGCAGCTGTTCATTACTAGATCCTATTACTGTACCGATGGGAATTGATTCTTAGAAAATCCGTGCTGAAGATGTGATTTTACACGACCTCCGTGCAAACAGACGCTACGTATATTGAGTTGAGTTGGTGGGCTTTTATTGGGCAGGAACGGGTCGCACCTGTAAAACCTCGCCAACTCCTTCCACTCTCCCAGCCAGTGTTTTATCTTATAACGGATTTGTGGAAAATACCATATTCCTTTCTGCATTTGTTTACCTTTCTTACCTTACCATCTTTCATTTCCTGGCATGCTCTTTAACAGCCCTCCCTCACTCTCTCTTTACAATGCCCACATAAAACGTCTCTCTTTCACCTATGCTCCCTTTCTCCCACTCTTGGGATTTTTTTCACAAAAATAAAAAACCATCAAGAGCAGTAGCAGTTAAACCATCCACTGTATGATCAGATTTAATGCTCGGTTTCACACCAGCACAATGCACATTTTTTGACATTTATTCTGATATAATAATACTCTCCATTACCCACCACATTTGGGATGCGTCTCTCAGAAGCTGGCATGTTGCTCTGTTTTCCACCAGGCTGAATAGTGCCCACTGTTCATCCTGGCACAGCACATTAGAGGCATCTTAATCTTTGTATGAATGTGTCAGAGCCTTGGCAGCCTCCAAGCCCCAGCTGCCCACCTGATCAAACACATGAGAGGTGTCCTGTGATTAAACCAGATAATGGTACAGTGTTATAGAAGTCAGTTACTGCATCAGAGGGTGTTATGAGAATAAAGACTATTGACTTTGGGTGCAACAGCCCTCAGTTAATCCCTCAGTTAATCCCTGTTCTGTGCGGATCATGACCCACGGTTTATGTTTAAGTGACTCCATGTCAACTTACCCTCACATCCATACAGAGTCAAAATGAGGTCTATCTTTACTG
Source organism: Silurus lanzhouensis (assembly GCA_039877035.1). NCBI lineage: Eukaryota > Metazoa > Chordata > Actinopteri > Siluriformes > Siluridae > Silurus > Silurus lanzhouensis. Next base: position 500,478 of record JBCEWE010000495.1, on the reverse strand, counting down.
TAGTAGCATAGTTTAGTAGCAAAAGTCACTATTCCCATATTCCACACACACCAGAACATACAAGATGAATGCATTGAGTTAAGGTTCAGTTTTAGATCAATGAGTCACAAAAATTGTGACTTAAGTCCAACCACCAGGTCACGCTAAGTCAGATCACTAGTGTCCTGTATGTACTGTCTTATTAATGGTCATTCTTGACATTTTTATTACACCGATGGAAATAATCTCCATATAGTACAGTCAGTGTCTCTAGTAGACTGGTATATTGTAGTCCGTGTCTTTAGTAGACTGGTATATTAGAGTCCGTGTCTCTAGTAGACTGGTATATTGGAGTCAGTGTCTCTAGTAGACTGGTATATTGGAGTCAGTGTCTCTAGTAGACTGGTATATTGGAGTCAGTGTCTCTAGTAGACTGGTATATTGGAGTCACTGTCTTTAGTTGACTGGTATATTAGAGTCACTGTCTATAGTTGACTGGTATATTAGAGTCAGAGTCTCTAGTAGACTGTTGTATTAGAGTCAGTGTCTCTAGTAGACTGGTATATTAGAGTCAGTGTCTCTAGTAGACTGGTATATTAGAGTCAGTGTCTCTAGTAGACTGGTATATTAGAGTCAGTGTCTCTAGTAGACTGGTATATTAGAGTCAGTGTCTCTAGTAGACTGGTATATTGTAGTCCGTGTCTCTAGTAGACTGGTATATTAGAGTCAGTGTCTCTAGTAAACTGGTATATTAGAGTCATTGTCTCTAGTAGACTGGTATATTGTAGTCCGTGTCTCTAGGAGACTGGTATATTAGAGTCAGTGTCTCTAGTAGACTGGTATATTAGAGTCAGTGTCTCTAGTAGACTGGTATATTGTAGTCCGTGTCTTTAGTAGACTGGTATATTAGAGTCCGTGTCTCTAGTAGACTGGTATATTGGAGTCAGTGTCTCTAGTAGACTGGTATATTGGAGTCAGTGTCTCTAGTAGACTGGTATATTGGAGTCAGTGTCTCTAGTAGACTGGTATATTGGAGTCACTGTCTTTAGTTGACTGGTATATTAGAGTCACTGTCTATAGTTGACTGGTATATTAGAGTCAGAGTCTCTAGTAGACTGTTGTATTAGAGTCGGCGTCTCTAGTAGACTGTTGTATTAGAGTCGGCGTCTCTAGTAGACTGTTGTATTAGAGTCGGTGTCTCTAGTAGACTGTTGTATTAGAGTCGGTGTCTCTAGTAGACTGGTATATTAGAGTCGGTGTCTCTAGTAGACTGGTATATTAGAGTTAGTGTCTCTAGTAGACTGGTATGTTAGAGTCAGTGTCTCTAGTAGACTGGGATGTTAGAGTTTGCCTAAAGGCACCTGAAGGGCTCTCCGACCATTAGAAACAAAAATTGAAAACTTTGGCCTGAATCTAGCGTCATCGAGGAAACCGAAATACTTTTTCAATACATCCCTACAGTAAAGCATGGTGGTGGCAGCATCACGCTGTGGGGATGTTTTTCAGCGGCAGGAGCTGGGAGACTAGTCAGAATTTTGAGGAAAATAATGAAGCGCTGTGAATACTTTCCAGATGCAGTGTAAATGGCTTAATAGAATTATGGAAAGGTGAATAAAGAGATGTTTGGGATGATGGATGGATGGAAGGAATGACTAATTGATTGGTAGATGCATGATGAAAAAATGGGTTTGCCAAGCAACAGATGGATAGAAAGATGGAATAGTGGGTGAATAGCAGGATGGAGAGAGAAGAGGGAGATTTGGATGGGTCATGCTTCAGATTTCCCAGCAGCTCATGCCATGTGGTCGCTTCTAAAACCGTTTCCCAGTCTGAAGTGGTAAGTGAGCACAGAGACCGAGTCCTGCATTAAAGCAAGCCCACGCCTCCTCCTCTCCGGACGCGCTGGTTGGCTCGGGGCGCCTGGCAGGACTGTAGGAGATGGCAGATGGGAGAAGAACTGGACTAACCGAGCTCTACTGAGATGTCATCCATATGCACACCTTTAGGACAGTTTGCCATCGCTTTCCGTTTTGTCAGGAACTCGTCAGTCACACACTGAATGGGCATCTGGACGCGAGAGCCTGGGCGCGCGCACGTGTGTGTGTGTGTGCGCGCGCGCGTGTTTGTGTGTAGGATTGCGCAAGCGGCGTGATTCGGGACTTTTTGTTTCCTGCATTTTCTGACAGCGACATGAATAACTCGAAGAATCAGCGAGTAAGTTTCCTATTCTGTCTGCGAATGCAAGTTTTTTCCAGGTCACCGGTTTATGTTGTAAAAAAATTGTAAAGACTGCATGCTGTCGGTCCGGCGCTGCGTGCACGCGCACAGTATCAAAGACGTGATGTGGTATAGAGTCACGCGAAGGTCAGTGTACTGCGGTGTGTGTGTGTGTGTGTGTGTGTGTGTGTGTGTGTGACGCAATAATATTTCATATGTGTTTTACTGTTTTTGTGATGTCACCCAGTACTGTGGCTTGTCGCAAGATGGATTGAACAATGTCACGTGGATCCAAGAGAAGGAAAACCCGGAAAAAAAAAAAAAAAAAAAACAGGAGAAATGCACAATGTGCGATTTTAGCTACAATACAAATATAGAAAATTGGAGTCTATACGAAGGAAAAAGTTTTTTTTGCAAAATAAAGCTGTTTCTAGAAGCTCACTCTACCTGCTGACCCGAAATTGCGCATCTGCATTACAGTAAATCGCCATTATTGTGCAATGGGAAATCGTGCTATTGAAAATAATTATTTTGAATTACTGTGCATCCCTGATTGAGAAACATCCATTGAGCATCACACTGGAATGAAATTAGAGAATTTAAAATATTAATTTTCATTACCATGGTCATTGACCTTTTGGTATATTCTGATGCTAATTTGGTATTGGTATTTTCTTATCAAATTTCAACCTATCAAAACACACATTTTAAATCGTTTAATTATTTCCACATTCAGAACGTGCCAACGTACGGACTAAAAGGTCCTAAACATCTTCACCGTTCACTGACATTTCAGATAGATTTGGCATGGCATGTATCTCAATCGCATGATCTCTATGGCACTTTGGCATTATGGCAGTATCTCTCTTTCTAATCAACTGTCTGATGATTTAATAGATGGGTGTTTTAGATTCTGGTAAATTGTTGGCAGACCAAAAGTACACAGTGAATATCAGCTTTTTCCACGTATGACTCACTGAAAGACCAATTTGACTCCTGAAGCATCAGTTTTGTTAAACAAAATCAATATACAGGCTATTAATCCCTAAAGTGTGACCGCTCGTATCGGCTCTTTTCATTTCATGCTGTTATTGTCATTTGATCGAGCGTGCATTAGTGGAATTAATAACTGTTGGAGCAGTGCATCATGTTAGTGATAGTTTTGTTTATTTTTTTCATGGTGCATCAAATGCAGCGTCTCTGCTTGTGAACGTTTCTGCACACTGCTAATGAAAAAATGGTCACTTGAGAATTTAATCTGTAGTTTTATAAATGCAATATTTAAAGCCAAGAAAACTACTGGATGTTTTAGTTCTTTGGGTCTCAGATCTTATGTTGCACAGCTGGAAAATCTAGGTCATGTCTATGGCCAATTGAGATTCATACATTCTTTTTAGAGTATGTTGGAAGAGTGTGTGTTCTGTACAGGAGGATGTTCAAAATAATAAGAGACACACACGCACACACGCGCACACGCGCACACACACACACACACACACACACACACACACACACACACACACACACACACACACAGGGATTCCAAAAACCTAACCGTCCTGACGCTGTGTGTTTCAAATCAGCTATTAGACCCTTGTGTCCTTTCTGCTCAAATTCCAGATGCACTTTTGGAAGAGTTGCTTTGACAGCCCCAGAATTTAGTTTTAAATGTCTGTCACACCTGATTCATTACAAAGCACAAGAAAGATAATCAGCTTCTTCCTTACACTGTCTGACCATATGGAAGTCAGAGAGAGAGAGAGAGAGAGAGAGAGAGAGAGAGAGAGAGATTGATATCAAGACTTTTTTGCAGGCCTGCTGGGTAATGTGCTAGATTAGATGACTATAGTTGGTAACAGATTTTTATATAAGGCTTGAGAATCGACATCACATGTCACGTGTTCCATTATGGGGTCGTGTCACGTTTGCCAAATCAAGACGATCTTACAAAGGGTGTCTAGATCGCATCTGATGCTCGCCCTGCTCCTGATGCTTGATCCATAACCACACAGTAAATCATGAACTCGGTTTATGGAGAGCTATAAAGCCCTGGAGTTGATTATGCAGTCATTAATTCTTCCCGTCTGCTTCTGTGTAAATCATCTCAGCACTATATAAATTTCCATCTTCCTTCTTAGCTTGATTATTAAAGCATATATCAGGCTGTAATACAACTAAACTGTCACCATACATAGAGAAGAGGTTGTGAGACGGAGGTAGACTGCATTTCTGTATTTATTAAAGCCGTATCTGCAGGAGTAAAATGATGAGTATGTTCTTATACTGCAGAAAGAAATGTTTTGGGCTTTAACTCAACATTATTGTTGAAACATGAAGCCATTGGACGTCTCTGCATCACCTGTGAGACTTTGCTTCCTCAGGAAACCCGAGCTGATATTTCATTGTCTATTTTTACTACAGGGACGACCCCGTCTGAGCCGCCCGACCATTATAGAGGATTTTCTTGCAAAGTCTGGAATTCTAAAGCCGAGCGTACGTTTGCAGTCAGCACAACTGGAGGTTTGAGGAAGTGTTTGCTAGTTGAGCGACGTTTCCGTTTTATTCCTGATTAATGGGATTAAGGGAAAGTCTGCTGATCGATGATGGTCATCTATCTTTCGAATGGTAGAAACTGCTATTTAATTTGGTTGGATACAGCTTTATGGTTTTACTTTTCAGCGCCCTTTAAAAACAGGATACTCTCGCCAAAATAAGCCTATACAAATCCCATAATGCTTTTTGCGGCGAGCATATTTGACTCGTCAAACAGCATCAAATGACAGGAGGAAGACAGGCTTTTATGGGGTTTTTTTGCTGCGGCTTTGGGCGAAAGAAGAGATGTAGATGACATGGCCCAAGGAGCTGGAAGAGGTTTCAGTGTGACTGAGGAACATTGTAGTTTATTGAGCACGCAGAACAATGGCATTTTTCTCACACATTGAACAGCTTGCTGTAAAATGGAGTTAATGTGGGGAAATTTGAACATGTGGTACGGAGTAGAACGAACCAACTTTCACCTCACTTTCAGATCTTAATGGGATAATGAACTCGATTTCTGACAATCGACAAGAAAACCTTAAAGTCCTGAGCTGAAGAATTTTCAGTCCCTCCAGCATATTAAACGTTTTAAAACAATCTTGTTCGGTGGGAAGTTCTGTGCAGATTGTGACACTGTGGATGTGACATCTGCTCTTTGAAAGCAGATTGTTTAAAATGTGTTGTGTGTATAAAGTGATGTAAAGGTTCTCCCCCAGTCCGTGTGGCTTTCCTCAAGGTTCTCTGATCCTCCTCTCTACCTTTTATACCTTTTCATATTCATACACATGGGCTGTAGGAGTGGTGTGAATGAAGTGTTTGGGTTCAGAAAGGCCTGGAAGAATCCCCTGGAGAACACAGCTGTGTATGAGAAAGGTCAGCTCTGCACTTGCGCACACACACACACACACACAGATATATCAGTCACTTCCTGTATATCGTTACACTGTGTTTTCAAGGACAGTGGCTTAAAACATCTCACACTGGGCTGCAACAGATGAAACTGCTCGAAAGATTCAGTTAAATGATGAAAAGCTTCAGACAGTTCAGGGTCAATTTTTATAAGATCATAAGCTGCAAGAATTCAGAGTGTGGTGTGTAAAATAGGTAGAATTGTCGACGAGATTGTGTTTTAAGAACTGTGCGTAAAAGATCTTCATTTCATCTGTAGTCAGTTGCGAATCTGTGTTTTTGTGAACCCAAGATAAATCAGCTGTAGCTCTAGGAGAATGTTCCAGGAAAGATATCAGTGTGGCAGAGGTATTCATCACCAAAAAGTAATGCTTGAACGCTTTATTTCGGGACTTTGTTGGAAAGTCGGCATGGACACACACAAGAAGGTATTCAGATGATTCTCAGCGCTTCTGGAGGTAATTCAGGGTTCACTGGAGCAACAATGGAAAAGGTGCACAGTTTCTGCATTTAATAAAATAGGAACCAATTTTTCTTCACCCAACAACCACAATCTGACCACCCACTCCAAATGACTTAATAAATGAAGATAAAGAGCTGCTATGAAAATACTTGGCTATAGGAGTGGTTTTATAGGGATTAGTATTAACCCCAGTGCTGGACTGGTTTCAGCAGCTCTTGATTGCTCTCCTAAAGGTTTTTGTTTTTGTTGCTCTCTGGTTGGTTTCATGTGGTACATAGAAGTTCATACCTTAAGAACATGATCAGTTTTTATGCATGAGTATGTGTGAATGTTAGATGACTGCCTTAAACTTCATGCCTCGTTTTATGGGGTCAGAACATCAGTTCCAGCAGTTAGGGAGGTCTGTGAAAACCTCTTCAGTGATCTTCTCCTATTTCTATAAAAATCTATAAGAGTCTCATTCTGGCTTGAGTTGCTGTGACCCAGAGAAGCCCCTGGGTGTCCATTACTGTTACTTTTAAATCCACTTTCTGTGTCGTGTAAACAGATCTCGCCTGTCTCAGTGAAGGAAAGAAATATCTCCATACAACTGGTGAACATAAATGATAATATATTAGAACAAACCTTCACCAAACAATTCAAATAAATAAATAGAGCGAATCGTTTTAGAGTGATCCGTTAATTTTCTACTGGATGCGCATGAGCATTGCAAAATCTCCGTAGGTTATGTGCAGGAAACATAACTAAGTAGTTTACTTCTCGATTCTTCTAGTCCGAATCGTTCGTTCTTTTATCCCGTGACTCCAATATATCCTATGCAGTGCCTTACAAAGGAAACAGAATTGAGTGGTTCGTCTCATGAGTCCTTTGGTCAAAATTGTTCGTCTGTTTTTCACGTGACTCTCATATATGCTATGAAGGTGATTTAAAGGAAATAAATAAACGAAAAGACTCAAAAAAAGATTTGTTCATTTTGATGAATGAGATTCAAAGAACCTAATCACTAAAAGATACGGTGTTCCCATCACTAGTGGGCAGGAATTAGGTCAAATTACCACTAATTACAACCACGGCGAGCATAATGGCATACCAGAACCCAAATACACGGCACCTTGAGGTGGACAAACTACAACAGCTGAAGATCCTATTAGCTTCCACTTCCATTTCCACGCCATCCTCGAACAATGCGCACATGAACACAAAAACTGGACAGTTAAAGATTGGAAAATGTTATCTATATGATTTTTCCAATCATCCACTATGTGAAAATGAGCCTGTACTCAGAGTCTGAGTCATGTACCAATAGAGGAAATGAATTTTGCTGTCAGACTTGGATTTGAAACTCCATTTTAACCCTGTGTAGAATCAGTGGCTGTGTCTGCTCAGGTTCTTTTTGCATTGTATTTATTTCACTGCCTTGTGTTCTGTGTGGTATCATTTTACCGGTGTGTCTGTTTTCTTTCTCTCAACTCTAATATAATTTTTTTTTCTTTTTTTTTTTGTTTGTCCTCTCTTTCATTCTCTTGCTGTCTGTGGTCTGTTCTCAGAGCATCAGTGTAGCCTCTGGGAAATAAAACCTGCAGCTGGACAGGAGTGTGTGCGTGTGTGTGTGCGCGGACATGCATGTTAAGCCTACTAAGTTTCTCTGGGTGTGAGTGTGTGCGTCTGCATGACACTCTGAGAAGTCTAGCGCGTGTGTGTGCTCTAGATGTTCCCACTGAAGGCATCGGTTTCTTCTAATTCCTGGACACCGAGTCGCCATTGATCTGACTATACAATTGGTATCACTGAACTACAATCCATTAGTAACTGTAGCTGTCATGATAAATCGAACAGCAGCAACACAGTGTGTGTCTCAGTCACAATAAGCACGATCTACAGAGAAAATCATCATATTTCTTTGTTTTGAGTAAAATACAATCAAGAAATCGCATTATTAGAAATCAAATTTGCTCTTTTTTTCAACCTAATCATCTCCCAATGATAAGCTGAAGCGTTGGGTGTAAACTGTTGCCACTGCTTCAAATAATAATAAATAGTAAGGCTGCTTCAGAAATGCTTTCAGTGCAAACAATTATTTTCCTATTCATAGATCCTGGGACTCCCCAATCCTACATCCATTAATAGAACACAAGCAGTATTTGGATTTGAGACTCAGCAACATAGATTAGATGCAATCTACTACTAATGTCCTGTAATTATTCTGGCCTATATTATATAGTAATTCAGTTTAATTAAGTGGCATATTTACAATAAATAGCACAGTGGTACAATAGTAGAGGGGTGAGAGTGATTAATGTACAGAAGATGCAGTAGGTAATAAAATATTATGTGTGTGTATATATATGTGTGTGTGTGTGTATATATATATATATATATAGCGCGAGAGAGAAATATACAGTATATACACTATGACGAAAACAGCCAGAAGTGCAGCTATGATTATTATAAACGAATGCTGAAATCTGTACATACTTAGGACTTGTCAGGCATCGTAGCACTATAGCGATCGCTAGCTATAGCGGTGTTTAGAAAGTGTGTACATGTCGTGTGTGCTCTTGTAGGTGTGTGTGTGTGTGTGTGTGTGTGTGTGTGTGTGGCAACTGAAAGAAGATTAATGGCAGAAAGCATAGGCTCTGTGGCATTGTACAGGGCAACGTTGTCTTCGTGATGAATTGCAAGCCACTAAACCTGATTTCATTGTTTGGTTTGTAGTCACACATAGGCACAGATCATTGAACTCTGTTATTGAGGTTAATACAAACCAGCTCAAGGTATAGCATATTTCAGCACGGTCACAATGCAGTATTTTCGGCTTCTAAATGTACTCAGGCACAACTCTGACCATCTGCCTAATATTGTGTTAGTCTCCCTTTTGCTGCCAAATCAGTTTTGACCTGTCGAGCATCCACAGCATTAACTTCTTCAGCAATTTAAGCTACAGGAGCTCGTCTGTTGGATCGGACCACACGGAAACACCACACAAGAGCTGCAGTTTTGGAGATGCTCTGACCCAGTCATCTAACCATTACAATTTGTGAAACTCGCTCAATTCCCTAAACTTGCCCATTTTTCCTGCTTCTCACACATCAACTTTGAGGACAAAATGTTCACTTGCTACCTAATATACCCCACCCACTAACAGGTGCCATAATATTCGCCAGTCATACTATTATAATGTCATAATGTTATGCCTGATTGGTGCACATTACAGTGGTGACATTTTGTATTTAAATAAAGTAAATCAAATCCATTAGGAGAAATATCCTAATAAAGATGTCACCTGTATTGAAATTCACACCATATCACTGTATAGCGTTTAATACTGTGGCTTTAAAATCTCACTTTCGTCAACATTCTGCAGATTTCATTAGCTAGTCGTTACAGCACCTTGATGTAATACATGCACCATAATTGGATTGTGGCTTCAGAGAGAGTGCTCCTGAAGTTCATCATTTTTGTACTTGCTGCAGGCTCATTACAGCAGGTCTTCTCACTCCTTCAAGCAGCGCTGAAGCCTGAGATTAACTGCTATCCGAGATCAGCCAGGGTTCACTTACTGCTCCCACTGCTAGCATAGGGGAAAGGGAAACTCCCTTGCTCTTTTTTTATAGTCCTGTGGTGATCTGATAGACAGACGTGAAGCGACGGGAGATGTGGAGGTGCCTGCTAAAAATGTCTATAACTCATTAAAAAGTATATAAGGACTGTGTCTACACAGTTGTTCTATTATCAGAAAGAGATACTAATTGAAATAAGTAGTTTTCATAAGTCTGTATTGATGCATTAGATAGTTAGCTGGACATTGATTTATTAAATGATAATAATTAGGTTTCTGAGGTTTCTAGCTGACTGAAACATGGGACTGGGGAGCACACTGGGGCTTTTACCTGTCTGTTGTTTTTGCAAGCTAATGAATTAGATTTGTATCCACCCCTGGAGTATCTTTTCAATCATGTGGCAATCCAGGCCTGCAGTAGTTTTATGCTTCACCAAGCAATATACCAAAGGAAAAGATGGAAATGGCTGTCTAGTCTGGAACATTAAGCTCTGCTCTTTGGTTGTTTTCATTTATAATCCACAGTTGGTTGTCTATATATATATAGTATGTGCACTCCCTTTGAGAAGGATCGTAGTGTTTCCTCGTTAGTGCTGAATGCGTGTGGTTTTAGAGCTTTTATTACGTTTTATGCTATTCCTGGTGCAAGCATTGTTTGTAGAACTCTATTCAGGACAATTCCCTTTATGTATAAGATAAGATATACCTTTATTCGTCACACAGTGGAGAAATTTCTCTGTTACAGCAGCAAAGACAAAGAAATGTGCAAATATGTAAAAAAAACCAGTAGAAACATAAAACATAAGAAACATAATACAGTACATAGTATATACCCAACACAATGTATAAATACAAAAGAAGAAGAAAAAGAGACCATGAGTACGTAGTTACGCTATCAAACATACATATATATATGTATATATATATATAATATATACACACACACATACACACAGTTGTAGTTAAATCTGTTGAACTTAAGGGTGTGTAAACTGCTGCGGCTATCTGGTCATTGTAACGCCAAACATTCACGTTCAATTCTATAGCGATTTTCACAACAATGGAATAAACTGTCGAATACTCGATTACTTAAATTATCTAAAGTAAAGCCCTAATCCACCCATCCTCATTTGGGTGAGACCAAGAGTGTAATTATAAATCATAAACACATTACAAACACTGGAGAGTGAGGAAATATCATGAGCACCAGAGTGTGATTTATGAGTAATGTCCTTTCTACAGCCTTATACAGTCAGTTGGAGTTGTGGAACCATGTGCTCCTAAACAACCGAGATCATTATAGTCATCACCAACATTATAGATTCAACATTCAATGTTGTATTCATAGACATATTATGATGCGTTTAAAGGAAGGTGATTGATAATAGGTGTCCATTTAATTACAACATTCCCTCCACATTTTCACTTTTTCTATTTATTTTAGTACATTTACACTGCCTTGTACTGGTGCACTGGCGTATACAAGAATTCAGCACTTTGCAAATGATAGCAAAATGTTTTGTTGATTTTTTCCAATGAACAGGCAATAAACAAACCTATTAACTCTAACAGATTGAGGAAGCAAATATAATCTGGGGAATGTGTCATGCAGTATTTACAGCCCTTAAGCAAAATTCACAGCCTGTTAATATTGCAGTCGTTCTCTCCTTGCTTTAGGATGTTTTTCTCTTCCTTGGAAAGAGTGCTATAGTTGAAAAATATTCCCGCATTCTCGCATACGTGTGTGAGATGTACACGCAGAATGGATCTGTGATATTTTGCCTAAGTATAGATGATCTGCAGGTTCTTCAGGCTGTTTATTTTCATCCTCTAATAAAACATTTCTCCCAAGATGGGAATCATTTCATCCAGGATTACATCCAGGATATCTTCATAACTCTCTGCTCTCCCCTTTAGACACTGCTTGCATCCTTGGGGTAACTATGGACAATCAGCTGTCCTTCTCCTCACGTGTTTGCTCGTGTGACTCGTTCTTGTAGATTTCATCTCTACAATATCCGAAGGATTCGACCAGTTCTTTCCCCACAGGCTGCCCAGGTGCTTGTTCAGTCTCTTGTCATTTCAACACTGGACTACTGCAGCTCTCTGCTGGCAGGTCTTCCTCTGAACGCTATTGGTCCACTGCAAATGATCCAAAATACAACTTGTGTTCAACCTGCTTAAGTTCTCCCACACCACCCCACTGCTCCATCCATCCACGTTCTTCCAGTAACTGCACGTATCAGATTCAAAACACTGACGCTTGCCTACAAGGCCAAAAATGGACCAGCACAATCTTACCCCAGAGACCTCATCACTCCTCACACTGCACCACACGGTTTGAGATCTTCCAGCACTGCTGGACCGGTACCACCTTCTCTCAGGGTAAGAGGTTAGTACACTTCAAGGCTGTTTAATGTTCTGGCACCGAGGTGTTGGAATAACCTTCCCCTCGATGTCCAAATAGTGGCGTCCCTGGCTATCTTCAAGAGACAGGTGAAGTACCTCTGTACTGTACCTCTTCCTGAAACACTTAAACAAAAAAAAAACTCTCAATAGAGACTCAAAGCACTTTTGTACGTCACTCTGGACAAGGGCTTTTGCTAAATGCCGTAAATGTAAATGGATTCCGCCTACACCATCCACAGGACATGTGGATAGTGTAGGAGGAACTATGTTACTATGTTGTAAGTCATATGACCTTTAAGGTCACCAGCTGAACGTCTGTGAGAGATTTTGAAGTGATATGTTCCCTTCAACACTATCATCTTCAACACCACCATCATCTGAGAGAGTTTTTCAGAACAGTTTTGGTGTCAGTTGATCCTGTGCAATTCCAGGGACTTGTATAAGTTACACTAAGCTGCACTGAAGCTCTTGTGTTGACTTGTGATGACCAGCACATAACTAAAAGTCGGGCTGTTTTTTTATTTGGTTACTCATCGGTACATGTGGGCTCCATGTTGGATTTGTCGTACTCCTCTTCACTGTAGATTTGGTGTATAATGAGTTTCTGATTTTTCCACATCTCCAGCCAGTACGCATCTGTGCTAAAAGCCTGCACTCCTTTATTTATTTTTTATTTTTTTGGTGGAGAACAGCTGGCTGCAGTCTCAAAGGCACACAGTACACATTTACAGATAACGCACATACACATCTCAAATGGCCCATTGTGCTCTAATAATGAGAGCAGTGTGCTGCTGTGGCTCTAATGGAATGCCGTTTTAGCCTACATAATAATGCTCAACTAATTGCGCCGTTATTTGTTGCTTGAACTACTTTTTTTCTTATTGTTTGGCTGTAGGAATTAATAATCAACTCTGCTTTTGGCTTCTTTTTACTGCATGTGGAAGGATAATAACTGTGAACTGCTGTGCCAGTAGCATATTCACAAAACAATGAACAAAAACATCTTGGCTCTAAAAAACGAGCCAGTGCAAAAAAAAAAAAAGCCCGAACAATATCGGTTTATTCAGTTTTTATGAGAAACTGGGCACAGATTGGGATTTGTGTGACTCAATGCAGACTTTGTTATAGTTTGGAGCATGTGGGAAAAGGGTCATGGTCATGGTGTGGGTGAACAACATGGCAAATATATTTCATGTGGATAACTGAGGATATTTTTATGTTGCATGATAGATTTGGACATGTGAAATGCTGGAGAAGTCTATAGAAGTTTCTATTACATTCTTATTCAGCATTTAGTGACCAGCGGTGCTCAATACAACGATCACGATTGACCACCAACATATATTGTGTATATAAAGTATACTCAGTGTGTGTGTGTACGTATATACATACGTACACACACACACACACTCTGAGGTTGTACAGTGGAACCCGGTTATCTCGCCCTCGGTTACCTCGACAACCCTATTAAGTCGACGTTTTTGAAGTGGAACCGCCAAATTCTCGCTTTTTCTAAGCATTTTTTATGTCGCCGAACCCTAATATCTCGAGCACAAGGGGGGGAAAATTTGCCATTTAACGTCGGCTATCTCGGTGCAGCCGCAGAAGAACTCGCGAAAGTGGCGGAAAAATCAAGTCTTACAGCTGCTACAGGTGTTGTATTGTATACTGGTGAATCTCTGCTGTTAGTTAGTGCACATATGCCTTTTGTTGTTAAATGTTACGCGATGAACGGGAGGCGAAAGCCGCGCTTGGCGGCGCGGAACGTGGGATGAGCAAAAGCATAGAATGAACACCGGCAGAATCGGGGGGGAATCCGCGATGCGCTTTGGGAAGAAAAGCGCAGCCGGTGAGAGAGTGCCGGTGGGAAGGCACGTACCGGGATACACATGCGCGATAACAACGATCGCCGTGAACCAACATATACCAACAATAACGGACAGTGAGAGTGTGGAAGTTTAAATAGGAGCTGGTGATGATGATAAACGAGCACCATATGTGCGCTATTGAAGCGGAGCTTCAGAGAAAGCGGCCGAGAAAGCACCTGACACGCTGAAGGGGGGTGAAGGGGGCGTGGCAGGTGGATTCCTGACAGATAAACATGTACTGTATGTATTTTTATAGCATGCCTTCATCAAACAAATTGCGGCAACGCTGTTGTGTAATAAACCCCTTTAAAAACACGTGCATGCACATTCTCATTTATTAACGCACATCATGTACATAAAGAAATTTCAAGCACGTTAATATATTGCCGCCATTTTGATTTTCGTTTATCTCGTTCATCGGTTACCTCGATGCTTTTTGGCGACCCCCTAGGACATCGACATAACCGGGTTCCACTGTGTGTGTGTGTGTGTGTGTGTGTGTGTGTGTGTGTGTGTGTGTGTGTGTGTGTGTGTGTGTGTGTGTGTGTGTGTGTGTGTGTGTGTGTGTGTGTGTGTGTGTGTGTGTGTGTACATATATACATACGTACACACACACACACACACTGAGGATGTATATACATACACACACACTGAGTATGCTTTATATATACACTTACATGCACTTATATATTGGATTGGATTTGAAAGCTTCCTCTCATTGCCTGTTTTATAGGAATGGACAAATTAGTAGTCAGAGTTCCCAAGACAAAACGATTCTGTGTCTGGTTTATTAGATTTTTATTCCAAGTTACTTATAGTGGTTCAGAAGAACCATTTTCTCCTTATTGACTTTTGCAGGTAGCCATGTTTAAAAAAATCTTAACGCTTCACAATGGAGTAACAGACTCTCATGTTGTAACTGATACATGGGACTTCATTCATCTCACAGTTACCCATGTTAGCTAGACACAATTTCTATGGTTCATAGAAATAGACAGAACACCAAACTTATCACATAAACACTGGCCAGTGTTTTGCAGACTTTTTTTGTTTTTTTATTCACATTTTTATCTTGCTAGCTAGCCTGCTCAATGCTGGTGCATTAGCTGGTACGTTTGCTAATACCTTTTAAAGCTGTAGTTTTCAGGCAACCAGAACATCGGACTTGGCAGCACATGAATTGATTTAGTCATTTATTCGATTATAGTTGTGTCTTCTGTCATTATGCTCTTGGCTTTAAAACATCTGGCCACACACCAGTCTTCATTTCTAAACGAATGAATAAGTGCTGGGATTATGCTGACCGTGAGTGTGTGTGTGAGCGCATAACTGCGGTCAGCTAATTGGAGGCTTGATCTCTACGGTCAGTGAAAACCTGCATTTTGGGTGTGGGCAGGAATTTCGCCTTTTCTTTCTGTGTTTTGCTTATGGGTGTCACTGTAGCCTGTGCACTGTAAGAGCATTGTGTTCATATAATTTGCTCTGGCAACTTCAGTTTAAGTGGTAGTAGTGTGAATTAGAGCAAATAAGACTTTTTTTTCCTCTTAGAGTTGTTAATACGAGACCTTAATATGCTTCATTACCTAGAACTATTGGAGAACAATATTTTCTTTAAGGACAGGTTATAAATCAAATAAAAAAGTTTACATTATAAACTTGTCTCAGCTTATAATTCAGAGTGAGTTTCGGTCGTCAATGTGCAAAAAGCATCAAAACCGAAGGATATTAGTGAAATAATGCTTTTACACTGTTCATCCATGAATATTTTATGATCCCTCCACCAAAAGCAAAAATTCATTGCTCATGTTATTGCTGCAGCTGCTTCATGAACTCTTACGAGGTTTGGAAAACGCTTCGCCGGCGTAAGTCGCCGAATGCCTGCGGTTAGCGATTTTCTTTTTTTCTCCAATACCTCCCGCTCCCGTTTACACAGATGTGCGTTTTTATGCTATATAAAGTACGTTCCTCAGATTTCCACATTTCTGTGTTTAGAGATGGTAAACAACACGACACTCTCCTTCTTTCTTACTCACATCCTTTTCTTTTGGCTTCCATTGTTCACTGAAAAGCCATGATGAAAGCCAGTTCGTTCAGGTTTTTAAGTTACGACTTCACCGATTAATATGAACCATCTGAAATTAAGTTAACTTATAAATACATACTGTGGTTTGTAGCTTTGAGTTATGATTTAACGCTGAGTTCTAGAGTCGTGTGCAAATGTTTAAAGCAGCGCCACGTGGAGCTCAAGATTTTTCTCGTTTACTACAAATCAAAAGTCGCCCAATTGTAGTGTTGAAATTCCTCCGTATTTTATCGATGCTACCGACTTTTATTTTTACTATTTTGATGCAATTTAAGGTCTGAGTCAGCAGGATTTGTCTCCTTTGTGATCAGACACAGTTGCCAGCTCACCTATGATAAATGATACGTAGTCACCAATGACACATGGCACATTGCTTATAATTGCTTGCATTTATCATCAAAGGCGTTTTTCATACATCAGTTTACGTCCAACGAACAGTCTTGTATCGTCCGATTTTAATCGCTGTCCATTTGACCGTCCCGAATCCAAGATCACAAACTGGAAAAACAGCAAAAAAAACAAACAACACAACACGTTTTGGAGACACAAGAATGCAGGAATGTTTGGTAAAAGCTTTCTGAGATACGCTAATTGCAAAGTGAAGAAATGCTCTCAAAACTTTCTGCCTCATTCTTTTGAAAAGAGCTGTCGGTTACGTAATCGAGATTTTTTTTTTATTTTTTTCCCGGGGACTTCAAACTAAAGGATATTCTCCAAAGACCCAGAGTCACTTCCCATGACTCAATGTGCTTCCTGTCTAAAAAGGCATTTCCGATAGTCTAGCGGTGGAGTTGCCATAGTCTCGTTGCAAATTGTTCTGCAATTACAGTGCAATTATACAGGCAGAGGATGGGCTGGTGAAGTAGCGAGTCCGGTCTGAGTGTCTGAATGTTAAACAATGAAGGAGGAGGTACTGTGTAATTATTGTCCCTTAGCATGCTGGCAATTAGCTTTATGTCACAGAATGAAGGGAGAAGATCTTACTGGTGCATGTAAAAGCCTTCTTACTGAGTATTATTGCTTTTAGTCTGCATTAGTGATTAAATCCTTTTAGCCCCATATTACTCAGATTGTTTGGGACAATGGACAAGAGCCAAATTGTGATGTCTAGATGATTGGGTCAGAGCATCTCCAGAACTGCAGCTCTTGTGGGATGTTCCCAGTCTGCAGCGCTCAGTATCTATTAAAAGCGGCCCAAGGAAGGAACAGTGGTGAACCGGCGACAGGGTCATGTACGGCCAAGGCACATTGATGCACGTGGAGAGAGAAGGCTGGTTCATGTTGTCCGATCCGACAGAGGAGCTCCTGTAGCTCACACTGCTGAAGAAGTTAAAGCTGTTATGCTCGACGGGTCTGAACTAGGGGACTAACACATTATTAGGCAGGTGGTCATAATGTTATGCCTGATCTGTGTATCATCCCCAGCACCCCCCAAGATACAACGTGATGATCTCAACTCGCTCACTTATTCCCTTCAGTATTCACTGTTCATTGTGCAGCAACAGAATAGTGACTGTTTTCTTCCACGTCATGCTTTTATGATCCTGCTCGCTTTCCACATCCTATTCTACAGGCCAAGCTCTCGTTCACACTCTCACTCTTTCTGCCTGGCATGTTGCCCCTTTTTGACACCTAGTAGATGATGTAATCCATAGGGTGGCTGGCACCATTGTGTGTGTGTGTGTGTGTGTGTGTGTGTGTGTGTGTGTGTGTGTGTGTGTGTGTGTGCGCGCAGACATACAGGTGTCAAACATGTTGACTCTGACAAATGTTTTCCTATAGGTACACCCACTTGCCCAGTTTGGCGTGAACTATTTTGTCAGTGCTGATTCAGAGAGTTTTGACTATTATTTGCATCACACTTGTGTCATTTTCACACTACAGATAAATGTGTGTACACACGCTGACTGTGAATGCCTCTTCGAGCAGCTGCAGAAAGAGGCCGTGCATCATTTCCATCTAAATAGATGTCATTTGCATTTACATGACCAGAGTAAAGCATTCATTCGGGGGCTTTTCCCCCGTTTTTAAGCCCAAGGCACGAGCTGTTTTTTTTTTTTAAAGACCCTGCTTGGATTTTTGTTGTTGCTTCAATTCAAAGTTTGGCACTTGTTCGGAGATGTCACAGAGCTTCTCACTGTAAATGAATGAAGTGGTGGCATAGGAAAGTCATTATTACTGAAGAGGAGCTGAGCTCGGTGTTGTTTTCGGGAGAGCCGCTAGAGCAGCAGCTTGACTATTTTACTGCTAAAAATATACTAAGGCCTTCTGCTGGCTTAAAGAACAGAGAGCTACTGATCTTCCTGAGACACGTCACACCCAACAATGTAGTGACACAAAGCCACTATGTATCTGTGCTCTATCTATATATCAGTGCTCTGAATATATTATATGGACAAAAGTATCAGGACACCTGACTTTTTTAGCCATATGTGGTTCTTTCCCAAACTCTTTCCACAAAGTTGGAGGCACAAAATTGTATAGGAGGTTTTTGGATGTGGTTTTCTAGATGTGGGCATTATGTCGGTGTGAACATGACTACCGGTGTTTTGTTGTGCTATGATATGGATTTTGCTCGATCGTGGATTACCAAAGCCTTAACCCCTTTCCCAGGGTAGCTTAATGGTTTTTGGTTTTGGAAAATTGCTTAAATTGAGCATTTATTAAAGAGCACGAGGCTCTCCAATCAGTGCAATTGTTACCAGGTTTTGATCCACGTGCCTACCTGTAGCCTAAACCTCTCCACATCTGTCTATGACTAACTGCATGTCATTAAGCCTCGGTCACATGTCTTGGCTCCATCCGCTACCTTCTTAAAGTGGCTGCTCTGGCTGGTAACACATAATACATTACCGCTAAATTCAAACCCTCAAGCGAGCAAAATGAACAAACAACAACACAGTGGATTCAAGTTTATTATTATATTTAGAAAATATTAGTTTTTATGCAGGTTTTGTTGTATTCATAGAAATCTCTGTCATCGACCAACAAACAATGCTATGCTAATTTGTCCTAGTAATACTACTAATACTAGTTTTGTGACGCCGCATTGTTGCACCAGCAATCTTTTAAACCACTTGCATTCAAAACCATGCATGTCAGCGCAAATATAAGGAATTGCACCCACACACATGCAACAGAGATCTTCAGCCGTAAATATTTTAGCCAAACATAATTTAACTATGGTCCACTAAAATGTGATTCCAAAATCTTTTTCACAATGTAATATCAATATCGTCTGGACAGTGGAAATGATTGTGATGTGAATTTTAGCTCATATTGCCCACCCCTAACTTGAACTAGGAGACCCAACCTGTTCCACCATGACAATGTGCATAAGCGAGCTACATGAACACAGGTGTACATGGAATGGAGTGCAAGATCTCGAATAGCCTGCTTCAGAGATGAGTTGAAACGCTAACTTCACCTCAGGCCTTCTCACCTCACACCAGTACATGACTCTAATGCCCTTATGGCTGATTGAGCACAAATCTCCACAATCAGGTTATTAAAACTAAATGTGGAATTGGATGTTCAAAAACCACACATGAATCTCTTGTTGAGGTGTCCAAAAACTTTTATCCATATAGTTTATCAATATTTTCAAATGTTTTTGGATTTAAACTCTAAACTCTATTCTAAATTTAAACATTTCTTGAATTTGTTGAAGTTTCAATGCAAAATGATATTTCTGACTGTGATTAAATTCTGCTCACTTGCAAGAATTTTTTAGGTCTTTTTCTGTTAGTTTTGGAACTTTAAAAATCTTTCTGGGAGATTTTCTGACTTAAAGACGTTGCCAAGGAGTAGAAGATAAATACTGTATTCGTTTCTGAATTATAGTTTCACTGTTGGTGATGGTATCGCCAAATACTTTTCAGCTCTTTGGAATGTCTATAGTTTTCTTTTTTTTTTTATCTCATATTGGCTTGTTTTCTGAATCCCACTCACTTTTAACATGTAAATTAGAGACCTTTTTTTGTGCTTGCTAATAAAGACAACTTCTTAGTTAGCAGAATGGCTGATGTAATGCTTCAGTAGGCAAAACCATCATTCATTTTGTTACAAGGCTGAAACGATCCTTCGAGTAATTCGAATACAAAGAAGCACAGAGGCAAATTATTCGTTTAATCCATTTAACTGCACACTGAGCACATTGTAATATTGGCCCTACGGACCAATATTACTGACGCACCAACCGCTAAACGAGCTCTGGCGTCTTATTTATAAAATGCCTGTAAGTGAACTGAGTCCTGTGTACACACAATGTGGAAACGCAGAAGGCGAGAAGGGGAATCAGCAACGCAGGTAAAGGAAAGCCTTCCACGTGCGTACACAGGGCTCAGAGTTTACAGGTGCACACTTTTTTTGTTGTTGTGGGAAATAGCTTTTACACATTTTCAGCCTCGTTTTGTGAATACGCCACGTTTATGAATGAGACCCCTGGGCATGTAAACACAGAAGAAGCTACAGAATGGAAAGTGGAGGAACGGAGAGAAAACGGCGAGCGGCGAGGAGAAGATTCCTGCCAAAGAAAAAGGAAAGGAAGTTTCAAAAGTTTGAGATGATTTCAAACTAAAACATAAACAAAACACCATACAATGTGTTTAACTTTTTTAAAGTAATTTGAAATTCATTTTTTAATTTTTTACTTTTTTTATTAATGTATTTGTATTTGCCTTTTGATGTAATGCAATTTCAGCAATAAAAATGTAAATATTTTTCAAAAGAAAACAAATCACTTGTTCATTTTAAGAGACCTGTTTCATTTTCTCTTGTATATTTAGTGCTGCTCCTTAATGAGGAAAATTTACTTCTTATCCGATTACTCGATTAATCAAAGGGCTAATTGGTAAAATAATCGATTAGTAGAATTATAGATAGTTGCAGCCCTATTTTTTGTACTTAAAATTCAGAATAATCGAGAACATAATTGAGATCCTTTTGTACGACTTTCAGTAGATTGTGTATCAATGATGAGCTGAATGCAGTCTTCAGAAGTGGATTTGCAGTGCTGAATGTGAAGTTATGTGTGAGTTTTTGGTGTGCACATCTGTCCGTCCCTGCGTATGTGCAGCAGTTGTGTTCTCCTAATTGAAACCCATGTTATTCTTAATGAGCTCTTCAAGCCTGAACCTGGATTTATAGAATGTTGTTATAGAAACACAAGCAGGCAAGCTCATTAGGTGGACAAAATGGCCTGAAGTGTATAATTTGCAGGATCATAGAAACACACAAACATTATGACACCTCACAGCATTTTATCACAGAGAGGAACTGGGAAAAGTCCCTGAAGGGTCAATGTGGAAACATCTGTACTGTCTCTTTTCACAGCTGTTCCCCTTATTGCCTGATTGTCTTTGCTTCTTTCTCGTCTTTTTGCAAAGCAGACTTTCTTTTCAAAATACTTTTGTTGATTAGGGGTGGTAATATGACTAGTGATTGTTGTTATCATGAAGAAATGATGTTGCTGTACACTTTTCTGAGATATTGGACAAGTTAATTTTCTGTATTGTAACAGTGTATATGTTCACATCCTTTCACATTTCTCTCTCTTCCCGTGTCAAGTTTCAGTGACATCCTCAATTTAGGGCTGTAGTTCTCTCATACACAAACACACAGGGTGTGTGTTTCAGGTTTTCCTAGTTCTCTACAGCTACTTCAAAGCAGGCCATGCTCTTGCTCTGTGTTCATTTCTGCACCCTGCTTCATGTGTGACTGAACCGAGACACTGCAGGTTCTGCCCTGGCGTGGAGCAGACACACATGTTGAGAGTTTAGGGAATGTTTTCTTAGAGGGAGGGGTGTGTGGGCTTATTGGGGTATGGTGTAAAATTGGTAAACATGTATTTTATTTATTTATTTATTGTCTGCGAGTGGTAGATCAGTGGTTAAGGCGCTGGGTTGCTGGTATCGCCAAGCTGTCACTCTTGGGCCCTTGAGCAAGGCCCTTAACCCTCTGAGCTCCAGGAGCGCTGTGTCATGGCTGATTCTGCGCTCTGACCCCAGCTTCCGAACAAGCTGGGATATATGAAGAAAAGAGTTTTACTGTGCTGTAATGTATATGTCACAAATCAAGGCTGTTCTATTCTATTCTATTCTGTTTTATTTTATTTTATTTCATTCTATTATTTTATTCTGTTATTTTTTTCTATTCTATTCAATTTTTTTTATTTATTTCTATTATATTTTATGTTCTATTTTTTATTCTATTCTGTTCTATTTTATTCTATTCAATTTCTGTCCTTTTTTTTTATTATTCTATTCTATTCTATCTTGAATACATCTTTTACATGGTACCTTTGTCTAGATCAACTAAATCCAGATTCCAACTTTTATCTCACGAATGGTTGAGCAAATTATGTTGTTCTGATATGATGATACGTTGATAATTGTTTGGGTTTTTTTGTTGGTTTTTAAAAGAGAGAAACTAATTTTTGAACATTTTAGTGCAATATTCAACATTGTAATCTTGCATCTTTTTGTATGTTGTTCAGGACAGCGATATCCAAAAGAAGATCGACCATGAGATCCGGATGCGAGAGGGAGCATGTAAACTCCTGGCTGCTTGTTCACAGAGGGATCAAGCGCTGGAGGCTTCTAAGAGTCTGCTGACTTGTAACGCTCGCATCATGGCGTACATGTCGGAGCTGCAACGCATGAAAGAAGCGCAGGTCATGCAGCGGGTTGCACGCAGGTATGACTTCAGGTTAAATTTTGCCTACTTCAAAGCTTAATTTCTTTTTTCATATTCATAATTTTGATTGATTTATTCTTTTAGATTGCCTTGTTTTTAGATTCATTTCGAGTCCCTGATGAACGCTAAGTAGCTTCCCAGAGTCATGAGTTCAAAAGGTCAGATAGTTCACATGACTTTCAGAGCTGGATTAGTAGTTAGTGTGAGGTCAGTGGATGTGTGACCAAGGATTGTTCACAAATGAAGAAAACCAGGCATGCAGAATTAAAAGGCAGCAGATAACATCAAAACCAAGTGGAGACGCCTGGGATACTGCACAACACATGACCTCGGGAGGTCGGGTTAGATTTTAGGAGTTCAGTCAACCACTGGTGTTATCGTAATCTTATACAGCGTGACAAACGTTGGGTCTAAACACTTCTACCATAGTGACTTACACACAAGAATATCTAAGAAACTAAATGCACTGTTTATCCAAGCTGTTTATAAGCTGTAACATTTACAGTCAGCGTTACCGTAACAACAAGATGGTCACGTCAGAGTGTAACAGGCAACATGGTTTCAGTAGTGTTCACTTGTTTATATGTGATTTATTATTCTTTGCCTTTACACTCAGCTTATGCATTATGAGGATGGACAGTTTCCAAAATGACACTGATGTTGTCCGTGTTTAATGATGTAAACGTGTTTCAGGTCTTCGGATGCAGGACCAATGGATGACCGATCTCCATGTAAAGGCAAAGTTGCCATTTCAGGTAAGTTTACAGACTTGACTGTATCTACATGCCTACAAAATAGATGTAGAAAATAAACAGGACAGAATAAATACAATCACGTTTCCTCGATGGCCGCAAAAATGCATGCGAAGCAGATTTTGTGTGTGAGAACGTGTGAGATACAGGCACATTCCTGACGGCTCCATTGTGTTTGTACACTACCCTGCTGGTATATATATTAGCTTTGCAGTCTAGATATTTTATGATGCCACCTCCCACTATTTAAAGTCTCCCATAAATGCTCCTCTTCCAGCACACACACTCATAATATTCACTCACTTTCATTCAAACTGACTGAAGTTAATTCTACATTTGGCTGCTGGCTGATATAAAGCCGTGTGTGTGTGTGTGTGTGTGTGTGTGTGTGTGTGTGTGTGTGTGTGTGTGTGTGTGTGTGTGTGTGTGTGTGGTGTGTGTGTGTTGGAGTGTAATGAAATATAGCTCCAGGCCTAGCTCTGCAGCAAGGGAGGTTACTGTGAAATTATACTGAAGGTTTGCAAAGTGGGAGGTTTGATATTATTGCCCTAAAGGTAAGCTGGGTGGGCTTATATATTTTTTTATGTAGCTGGGGAGTTAAAATACCACATCAGGAGCCACTAGATTATATTACTGCATTACGTACACTGACCGCACTCATCATGTGCTCCAGTTATCATATTTTTAATTGTCCTTTAATGGCTTCTTCTTCATTAATACACTGTGTAGATTACATAAGTAGGTGGAATGTAACTGAAAAAGTCTGTGTGAAGCTGAGTAGGTGGGCTGGAATGATGCAGTACTGCAAACATTTACAGCTATGCAAGTAGCTGCCTGCTGCCTTGAGATATAGGAGTGTGTGCGCATTTGTCTTTGTGTGTGTTCGTGTGTGTGTATACATTGCAAAAGTGAGACAATTATTAATCCTGTTCAACAGTAGCCACACAATGGCTTGTTGCCAGTGTGGTGTGTGTGTGTGTGTGTGTGTGTGTGTGTGTGTGTGTGTGTGTGTGTGTGTGTGTGTGTGTGTATATATATGTATGTGTGTGTGCACACACTTGTCTTTAACTTGTCTATTCATTTGTATTTTAGATCTTCGAATTCCTTTGATGTGGAAAGACACAGAGTACTTTAAAAACAAGGGAGGTAAGAATCAATAATATAAAATGTGTTGACTCAGATTCTTATTGATTGGCTGCCCTGATACATCAACACAAATCAGTGCATGTATGGTAGAGCAGTGGTCCCCAACCACTCAATTGGTACCAGGTCGCACAGAACGAATATATGACTTACATTTTTTACGTTTTGTTTATTATCTATTTCTGAACGTTGTTTTATTTTGGAAAATTACCAGATTCTCTCCTCCACATCTGTCTATGACTCACTCTTGATGCATGTCATGATGACTTACCTCCATCCTCTACCTTCTTAAAGGGGCTGCTCCGGCCGCTAACACATAATCTATTACCGCTAAATTGAAACCCCCAAGCGAGCAAAATGAACAAACAACAACACAGTGGATTCACGTTTATTATTATATTTAGAAAATATTCGTTTTTATGCCGGTCTAGCCTTTTATTTTGTTGTATTTATCCGCCAAACCTTAAAGGCCGGTCTGTGAAAATATTGTCTGACATTAAACCGATCCGTGACTGTGTTAGACCCTGACCCTGCACCACTGCTGCTTGCTACAACACATACAGTGTGTTCTTAATCACGCATGGGTAATAAAAGGACACAATGGTATTTTTAATATTGATAATGTTAGCAGTTCCAATTAACAAGTGGCTTATTTATATACAAAGTACGTTTAATAACGTCAGGGTTTTATACCTATGGTTATGCTGGCATTAAAATATAATTATATACGTCAGAATCTTTTGCTTATATTGTGTCCTGAGATATTTTTTTGCCAGAGCCCCATCCCTAATCGCACATTATGGCGCTTTATCAGGTTCAATATTTACACAAGTTCAGTCTCCATTCCTTTTAGCTGAAGGCACTGTTGTATGTACTTTAAAAGAAAACAAGGAAACGTGTAGAATCCCGCAGTGCAGTTGTGAAACACAGGTCTGTTTGCCCCATTAGTCCAATAGATGATCTCTTTCTACTACTTCTTACTAATTCCTTCTCTCTCTCTCTCTCTCTCTCTCTCTCTCTCTCTCTCTCTCTCTCTCTCTCTCTCTCTCTCTCTCTCTCTCTCTCTCTCTCTCTCTCTCTCAGAGCTACATCGATGTGCTGTGTTCTGTCTGCTGCAGTTAGGAGGGGAAATATTTGACACAGACATGGTGATGGTGGACAGAACCCTCACAGACATTTGCTTCGACAACACCACCGTCTTGTAAGTGTGTGTACGCCAATGTGATTGTTTTTGGTTGTTTTTATAATTGTATTTTTTTGCATTTGTACATCTGCACATCAGTGATAGTCGTACACTTCATACTGAATCCTGTCTGATACCATTCTAACTCGCGCGGAATATCATATTGTTGTACGTACAGTCGTTGTATTAGATTGTGTACAGAAAGATGGATGGATGTGGTGAGCATCTGGTTTGCCATAGAAATGTTGGATCTAAGTAAAAGGTTACAACGGCAGTGTAGAAAATCTGTAACATTAACACTGCCTGCTCTGTCTGACTGCTTAAAAAAATATTATTAAATCATGTTTTATACAACCCCTCATTTTACATGAAATATGTCTGAGTTGTGGCTGCTCATCATGCTGTGTGCAGTAACGAAGCCAGCCCAGGATTTGAGCTGAGGTTAGAGCTGTACAGCTGCTGTACAGAGGACGATTACTCAGCAGGCAATACACCACGCAAGCTGGCCAGCAAACTGAGCTCGTCTCTGGGCCGCTCATCTGGGAAGAAGATGCGTGCAGCTCTGGAGCCTGGAGCCTACAGCCCCATCAGCAACGGGGGCAACGCACAACTGCTGCTGCCAGTACCACCTGTACCGTGAGTGCACACACGCACATATACATATACAGTGAGGAAAATAAGTATTTGAACACCCTGCTATTTTGCAAGTTCTCCCACTTAGAAATCATGGAGGGGTCTGAAATTGTCATCGTAGGTGCATGTCCACTGTGAGAGACATAATCTAAAAAAAAAAAAATCCAGAAATTACAATGTATGATTTTTAAACTATTTATTTGTATGATACAGCTGCAAATAAGTATTTGAACACCTGAGAAAGTCAATGTTAATATTTGGTACAGTAGCTTTTGTGTGCAATTACAGAGGTCAAACGTTTCCTGTAGTTTTTCACCAGGTTTGCACACACTGCAGGAGGGATTTTGGCCCACTCCTCCACACAGATCTTCTCTAGATCAGTCAGGTTTCTGGCCTGTCGCTGAGAAACACGGAGTTTGAGCTCCCTCCAAAGATTCTCTATTGCGTTTAGGTCTGGAGACTGGCTAGGCCACGCCAGAACCTTGATATGCTTCTTACAGAGCCACTCCTTGGTTATCCTGGCTGTGTGCTTCGGGTCATTGTCATGTTGGAAGACCCAGCCTCGACCCATCTTCAATGCTCTAACTGAGGGAAGGACGTTGTTCCCCAAAATCTCGCAATACATGGCCCTGGTCATCCTTTCCTTAATACAGTGCAGTCACCCTGTCCCATGTGCAGAAAAACACCCCCAAAGCATGATGCTACCACCCCCATGCTTCACAGTAGGGATGGTGTTCTTGGGATGGTACTCATCATTTTTCTTCCTCCAAACACGTTTAGTGGAATTATCACCCAAAAGTTCTATTTTGGTCTCATCTGACCACATGACTTTCTCCCATGACTCCTCTGGATCATCCAAATGGTCATTGGCAAACTTAAGACGTGCCTGGACATGTGCTGGTTTAAGCAGGGGAACCTTCCGTGCCATGCATGATTTCAAACGATGACGTCTTAGTGTATTACCAACAGTAACCTTGGAAACGGTGGTCCCAGCTCTTTTCAGGTCATTGACCAGCTCCTCCCGTGTAGTTCTGGGCTGATTTCTCACCTTCCTTAGGATCATTGAGACCCCACGAGGTGAGATTTTGCATGGAGCCCCAGTCCGAGGGCGATTGACAGTCATGTTTAGCTTCTTCTATTTTCTAATGATTGCTCCAACAGTGGACCTTTTTTCACCAAGCTGCTTGGCAATTTCCCCGTAGCCCTTTCCAGCCTTGTGGAGGTGTACAATTTTGTCTCTAGTGTCTTTGGACAGCTCTTTGGTCTTGGCCATGTTAGTAGTTGGATTCTTACTGATTGTATGGGGTGGACAGGTGTCTTTATGCAGCTAACGACCTCAAACAGGTGCATCTAATTTAGGATAATAAATGTAGTGGAGGTGGACATTTTAAAGGCAGACTAACAGGTCTTTGAGGGTCAGAATTCTAGCTGATAGACAGGTGTTGAAATACTTATTTGCAGCTGTATCATACAAATAAATAGTTTAAAAATCATATATTGTGATTTCTGGATTTTTCTTTTTAGATTATGTTTCTCACAGTGGACATGCACCTACGATGAAAATTTCAGACCCCTCCATGATTTCTAAGTGGGAGAACTTGCAAAATAGCAGGGTGTTCAAATACTTATTTTCCTCACTGTACATTCTCTATAGTGGATAACACTTCACAACTCTTCCTTATTGCTTTTTTCTATATTTAATCTGTCTGCAGAGGACCCAAGTACCATCTCCTGGCTCACACTACTCTCACCCTCTCCCACGTCCAGGACAGCTTCCGCACACACGACCTCACCATAACTGGCAACGGTGAGACAGTACCCAAGCACACCTCTCGGCTAACCATGATCTTATTCTCTCATTTTCTTTTTGGAGGCTCTGAGGTTAATGTTCAGTCAGAATGATCAGTTTAAAGTGGTCCAAATCCAAATTAAATCCAAGTCTTAATGCTTATTGACTCCCTAATGAATTGTGTGAACTTTTTTGTGCTTATCTCAATTAAATGCTGTTTTGCATGTCTGCGTTTCATTTTCTTTCATTAAATGAATAAATATTTGAAAAAGCAATGGGAATCATTTATCTGGTGAATTTTTCAGTCTAGTTTCCTTTAAATTATAAGTCATTCAGAACAAATGAGCTGCTTGTTAAATGCAGTTTCATTTATTGTGTGTATTTTGCAGCAACAGGTTTCTCTTTAGGAGATTATGTAAGGGGCTGCCCTAAGATTGGAAATACTAGTAATGACTAGTTAACAGGAATGTGTTTGTAGGGGTTTAATTTAAGCCATGTTAACAGTTCAGCAGGTTTTAGATGGGGTTTAGCATTGCTTAGTCTTTTGTGAAATAGGTATGTATTTTTTTTTCCATTCGGTTTTTCTTACTGTCTCACTGTATGCCCCTGTAGAAGAGTGCTCATACTGGTTGCCGCTGTACGGCAGTGCGTGTTGTCGCCTGGCTGCTCAGCCGCACTGCATGACACAGCAGATGAATAGTGGCTGCCTCAGAGTCAAGGTGAAACATACACACAAGCTTACACACACATACAATATGTTTCGCACTCCAGATTTTTCACGCCCATGCTGTTGTTTTAGCTCGGTGGGGATCCTCAAGGATGGACGAACGTTTATGGCGTCCTAAAAGGGACAAACCTCTTCTGTTACCACCGACAGGAAGATATGGAGTCCAATGTGGAGCCGTTATTAACGATCAGCATTAACAAAGTAAGAAGTTCTGTAATGTAAATTTAGCACGCTGTTTTACATTTTCTAGTCGAATGGCTCTGACGTCATGGTTTTTGTGGCTGGTGTTAATACTGGTATTTATAATATTTGTCAACTGGTATATTTTTATCACATTTGACAGTCATTATACTGTCCAAAATTGTTGCACATGCAACAGACAGGTTGCAGAGACCGCGTGATTTTGCTCATTATGCTCCGTGCTTTTTGGCATCGAGTGCTGCATGAGCGTCGGCGTAAGCAGTGTGCGGTCTCTGTGATCGAAATTCTTCCAGCGTTTTGGCGCAGCAGCTGACGGCCACATTGTACAAACCTCGGCGCCACAACAACTGTGATTACGCCATTTAAGCCACGTACAAATTATAAATTACAAATCACAAGCCTTTGCTATCATGTGGTACAACAGAGTGACTGCAGGTCTCTTAAATCCATACTACAAAACAAATGAAACCGAAGATCTGACATGGAATTAATTGGGTTTGTCATTTGGCGAAAATAAAAAAAACGAATGTGAAAGAGTGGTTTGTGTCACAGCATCTTTTTTTTTTATAATAATCTATCACAGAACTTGTTTATATTTAAATTGACTTATTTTTAAATTTGCATTTAAATAAAATATATTGTCAAGTCAGGTTTATTTGTATAGCGCTTTTTACAACAGACATTGTCTCAAAGCAGCTTTACACAAATCAACAGTTAAGGTGAATGGTGTGAATTTGTCCCTGATGAGCAAGCCGTGGCGACTGTGGCAAGGAAAAACTACCTTAGATGTTATGAGGAAGAAACCTTGAGAGGAACCAGACTCAAAAGGGGAACCCATCCTCATTTTGGGTGACATCAAGGGTGACATCAAGACTATCATATTGTCTATGATAGTTTATCATTATGGTGCAAAATTTGCTACACCACTTCTGACTAGACAGGCAATTTGACATGGCAGCTCTTGGTGTGTCAGACTTCTGTCTCAAAGCGAGTTTCTTTATAAACAATGAGAATTAGGTTTTTTTTTTACTCATATTTGGGTGCACTAAAAGGTCTTCATTAGTTGCACACCTTGTGAGGCAATGCATCAGTCTCATACAGGAAACTGAGGACAAATCGATAGCACTGTTAAAACACAATAGCTGAATTCATATCAGTATGCCCTTACAGCTAAGCTTCTCTATGCATTTCTGCCTCTTATACATTCAAAGCACAAATTGTTTTGCCTTTTACCCAAAAATGGAGCAGTGCTGAATTTAATCCAGACCTGATTTCTATATACTCTTTGTATAGGTTGTAATTGATTTCACTATTTTTAGTAAAATAGTTGATTTGGCAGTAATTAGCAGATGTTATTTGAGTTATTTGATGCTGCTCGCTTGCTAATAAATAGCCATAGGCTAAATTCTGTGTGTTCGTGTCTTTCACAGGAGACGAGGATACGAGCAGCAGAAAGAGACCCCCAAAACAAAGCGCAGAGTATCTGCATCAGTAACCATTATGGAGGAGAGGAGGTCACGCACACACTAGTCACAGACAGTCGAGAGGATACACAGCGCTGGATGGAGGCCTTCTGGCAGCAATTCTTTGACATGAGTGAGTAGAGAACAGGACACTACAATAAGAGAAGTGTAAAATTCAGAGAAGATAAAGCCTTTCCACAAGGGGGCGCTATTGCTATCGATAGCTGAATGGAAATGGGGGTAATGGGGAGATATATATAAACATTATAAATATTACTCCTACAGGGATGCTAATAAAGAGAACATATAATGGTAAGTGGTGAAATAATGAGCATGTGGCAGACACCGAGTCAATAAAGAAGTTCTTGTCTTTCAGTCCAACACACTTCAGTGCTAATCGATAAGTCTTTTTATACTGCTGTCTCCCCCTGCAGGTCAGTGGAAGCAGTGCTGTGATGAGCTGATGAAGATTGAGGTGCCTTCACCACGCAGGCCTGCTCTAGTTACAGCCAAACAGGGCTCTCTCTACCATGAGATGGGTATGCCAGGAAAAAAAAAAGAGCAGTCATGCTTTGTTATATGGCTATACAGAGTTTTCCAGTCTAATTTCTTTCTAAGCACATTTTTCTGTTCTATGCAACTCGCATAAAATAGGGTCTGGGGCAGAATTTGTCGAATTACATATTAAATAAAATGAAACAATTTAGCTGTTAAGAGTAATTGTTAATGGGAAAACCTCTAAATTTTAAATTTTTGAACTCGATATAGTAATTTCCACTCAACCGTATCGGTGCCATAAGTGATTATACACAATCACAAATTCTTTCCAATAAAAAGATGGGAATGTATAATTTCTAAATGAAAAGATCCGAATTTACAGATTTGATTAAAGAATCTGTGAAGGATAATTTATTTTCAAAAATGCTTATTTTGCCAACCAACAACTAGACTTTATATATAATTCAAATTAAGATGAAATTCTCCTGCTGTCTATAGTGTAGATAAAGTCAATGAAGGGATAATGCACTCTTTAGATTTGTATACATTCTAAGAAAAATCTATAGTAATTTCTTTGTTC
Organism: Silurus lanzhouensis; assembly: GCA_039877035.1. Taxonomy (NCBI): domain Eukaryota; kingdom Metazoa; phylum Chordata; class Actinopteri; order Siluriformes; family Siluridae; genus Silurus; species Silurus lanzhouensis. The sequence goes on along the minus strand of JBCEWE010000495.1, from coordinate 468,788 downwards.
TGTTTCGGGCACTGATTTTTGTGTCTCTGTTTCTCTGTCTCTCCCTTTCTCTTTCACTTTTTCTTCGCTTTGGTTCTGCCCATTTTCTGTTTATCTTTGCATCGGTTGCACAAACCTCCATTTTCTTTTTCTTTTTGCACTGTATTGCTCAATACATCCCCAAAAAATTTTTTTACGCCTAATATTCTAATATCTACACACATCGTTTTTTTTATTTTTTCATCATATACGCTTGCACATTCCCCCTTGTTTTGCCCCTTGTGGTGGTTTTGTCCTGCTTGCCCTCAGCTCCCCCTCTCTCTGCTCCTTCTTCTTGTGAGGGGCTGCTGCTGCAGGATAACGCTGTCTCTGCTGAGATCCGTGCACTGCTCTCCTCCTATTACAGCGACAGGTGAAGTAACCAGGGTGGTTGTTTCAGACCATTAACCAGCTTCCCTGCTTCCTCTGATCCATTCTGTATGGTGCTTTTGCCTGGTAGTGTGAAGATCATCGGTTCTTTTATTATATCTCATACTGACCTGACGTTGTAGTGAGATCCTACAAAGCAATAAATGCAAGTTTAAGTGAACAAAAATTTTACATCCAAAGAATTGTGTACATCCAACTTTGAGGTAACATTTTGAAGAAGAACCATATTTGGTAAGAAAGGATCAGGTGTGCCAAAACTTTTGTCCATATAGTGTTTATAAAAAGCATGTTCTGAAAGCTTTTGATGGATTTGTTGACAATTTACAGTAAAAACAGATTCTCATCACTCCCTTTTTTTCCCCCTTTCTCTCCAATCTTTTCTAGTTATCTTTTTATCACTGTTGAGCAAACGACCAATAACATTTGCACAATGAAGCTTCTGTCTGCTTTTGTTTATAATGTTTATAGTATCTGTGCTCTTTGTTTCTCTGACAGTTATTGACACATCGGATGACATCAGTGCCGTCACGGACATCCTGACGAGGCGTATCGAGGAGTTTGATTTCCAGACTCCACCTCACTGGATGTCTTTATTTAAGGAAGAGCCTCCCGGTAGTCCCCAAAATATCCGGCACCACTCTCCACGCCACTCTCCCAGCCCCCGCTGTCACCGGCCTCATGCTCTGCTCTCCTCCGAGGTCAGCCTGGCTTCAGATAGCTCTAGTCCCTGCAGCTCCAGCCCCTGCTCACCCCACTACCTCTCGTCCAACCGGTTCCGTCCTCGTACGCTTTCTTTGGATGCCAAGCTGTCCACGCTGCGAGGAAGAAACTACGGAGGTCTCCACTGTTCGTGCCAACCTCCATCAGCCAGCTCGCTCCATCAGCAGGCCCCACCTCTCTCCTGCTCCAGCTCCACTTCCAGTAATAGCTCCAGTGAAGGGAGCAACAGCCCAGAATCAGATCTTGCCTTCTCGCGACCTTCCGGTGCACGCCGCAGCCTGAGGAACCTCCGAGCAAAGCTGGACCCCAGAAACTGGCTACAGAGTCACGTATAATTCCTTCAGGTTCCTTGTAACAAAAGAATTTGTCACAAAAGCACCTACTTCTTTAAGAAAGGATCTCTTTAATGTTACCGTTTGAAATACATGAAAAGTCCATGAGAACAGTAACTGTTCAGTGTGGCTCAGGCGTTTTTAACACAGGGAGGGTGATGAACAAACACTATAGCTAATGGGCGATTTCCTGTAAATGGGTTCAGTGGTTGTGGTGAAGAAGAGATATTTATACATGGTTCCTGATCAGTATATGTGATAGAATGTTCCTGTGATTCTCAACCTCATACAGAGGTGATTTTCTTACAGAACAGATGTTACCCGTGATCCTTTACTGATCGCATTCAACCTGGACTAATGATCTGCAGTCAGTTGGAGCAGTTGAGTCAATTCATTTATAGTGCTAATTTAACCGTTGCTACACTTTAAACTACGAGCTACTGAACATCTTTTATGTTAAAAATAAGCTATGAAATACTTCAGCTTCTCTTTTGAAGGCACAATGCCTTATAATTCACTTATTACTCTTATATGCAGCTCAAACAAGCAGCAGCGTTTTGCAGTTGTTAATTTTGTTCGAAATGCTTTATTTAACATCATATAAATAAACATAACGAATGGAAAACGAGCTTCTTTACCACCTGTTACTATATAACTGATATAGTGTTTCCTGTTGCCTGATCCAGCTTGATTTTCCAACCAAAACTATTCAGCCAACAGCAGTAATGTGACCCCAAACTGATACTGATGAAGTGTTAGGTGAGTAAAACACTATGCAGGAAGAATGCTAAGGCAAAAATCTCTACACCATAGTGTTGTCCTGACATTGGTGCTGTGCCAGATATGTGTTACTGCATGTCTGTGTAAGTGCTGAGCTGTGAATGGTCCATCTGATAATAATATCTGTGATCTGTGGTCATCTCGAGGTTACTTTCCACTGATTGACAGACTAAAAGCTGATAAATTGTGCATATATATGAACAGACACTGATCAACTATTTCAACTCATAATGATGGACTCGGGGGTCTGGAAGTCCTAAGAGGCCATGCAGTATTTTTTTTCCTTTCTCGTTTTCACGTTATCACGACAATGTTCTCACGATCTTGACATGACGACATACGTGGTTTCTGCATGCTGAAAACTGAAATAGCTTCTCAAGCGTTGGACACGTGTGTAAGTTGTCAGTCACTAACTGACTTACTGATCGATGTTTGCTATGTCAACATCACAAGTTGTGATAATGAGAAAACACCTTTTGTTATGGTGAGAAGATTATCGTATTTTCCGTGTCTGGTATGTGGATTCTTAGAAAAAATGGTAATTTCTTAACTCACGTCTTTGATCTGGAAGTGTAGATGGAGTGGACCTTTAAAAAAAAAAAAGATATGAGGTGCATATTTAAGGTGTAGTTTTGAAGGTGCGATGTCAGCAAGATGAAATGGTATAGTTAAGTACCGTTTTAACACAATTTACACCCCAAAATTATATCCAACTGAAGTTCAGCTGGCTGTTGAATTACCACAGTATTTTATTACAACTGGCCAATTTGACAAAATCCCCATTCTGCAGGTGATGTGAAATGTTTCACCCTCATGTTACATGTTATACACGAACAGCTTTAGACATCGGCTGCCGTTTATGTGACTGTGTTGCGCACTGCTGTATTGACTGTGCTAGAGATCGCAGAAACGCATTAAACTGTTAGAATACTCCCCCTCTAGGAAACCTACATGACTATGCAAATGCATTCCTGTTCCCAAAGTGTTATCTGCTCCACATTTCTACATCATCAGTGCACGTTATTTCTCTTCTGATCAGAAGTCTATTTAGTCATTTCTCTGCTTTAAAGAGGTCAATATTGAAAAAGACAAGATCTAATCGCCACCAGACAACAACTATAGAATTGGGCTGACAATTGAATATAAATGTGTATATCTCAGGATTGTAATTTTCACCGTAAGGAAGTCTTCTGATCTGATCATGAGTTTGTGGTGCAGTGGACCTGTATTCTGTTTCAGTTTGTTTACTGAGAAATACATCAGTATGGTGGAAGTGGTGAATTTATACACTGTATTACTGTACCGAAGTGAGATTAGTAACTAATACCGCTTTACATTGCTAATTAAGAGCCACCAGGGTGAAACTTTTATTCTGTACATTCATTCAGCCTGTGTTTCCTGTTGTAAAGTTTTTTATATTAACAACTTTCATTGTTGCTTTTGTATTTTACCATAATTGTTTGTTGTTGTTATAAATGCATCTATTGAGATATTTTATCAGGTGATTACAGGTCTAACTATACTGGTAGATATGTTTAACCTGGAGATAAGCATCCTGTCAGCAGGCTGTCTGCATGCACATGGCCAATGAAGCGAAAAACTAACTCGGCATGTAAAATAATTATAATAGAAATGCAAATTATAAAAAAAAAAGCTTTAAATAAACCTGAACTGGGAGTCTCGTTTTTGTATTTAACTGTTTGTGCAAAGGATTGTGATGCAGAAGATGTACAAGTATGACAATACATTGTTTAAAAGGAAGTGTGTTCAGAACCCTAGGCATGTTTTCTTGGAAACGGCGAAGGGGAAAATGTGAATGCTTTGGAAGCCTTAAACTCTTTTACACCTATATACCATTAATCTTACCATAATCATAAAAATAATCATTCCCGATGTGATTGCAAGGCCCCTGGAATCTGCTGTAAATTATCTACACCACAGTGCTCTTGAATTCTTGATTCTGATTGGTCAGAATGTGTTCATTCATTTTTCTTTTTTTTTATTTGTATGCATTTCCTGGCGAGTTCTTAACTTTAGCTGCTATGCAATAAGTAATTACCAAAACCATCTTGAAGTTTGTAAAGTGGTACAAATTGTTGCAGTGGTATAAGATAAATAAAACACTTTGGGAGTGCTATTATAGAAAAAGCATTACACACCTCCCCTTTATTTATTATTTATAACAGCACAAAGCTATAATAGTGTCCTTTGCTTAATACATGCTAGCTTGCGTTGTTGTTTATTTACTACAATGACTGAAAAGGTAAAACAAAAAAGTAGGAATTTCTTAAAAAAAAAAAAAAATTACTTGTTTAATACTAATTTCATAACAACTCCCCTGCATAAACATTCAAATGTTGATCTGCATGGTAATGTGCCAGAATAAAAAAAGGATTTGTGAAGCGATGAACACTGCAAAGATAAAAATCCATCTGTCTAATACTAAAAAAAACAAACAAAAAAACTGATAAATACAAGATACAGATCTTTAATTAAGTGATGAAAAAAGTGAGACGTGAAAAGCTGTTAGGTGGTCAAGAGCTGTAAAATATTCGAGGACAATTCTAATGAATCCTTACATACCAGTATATTATACAAAAAAAATTGGATAATGTGCTGGTAAACTTCCTGCTAGAGATATAAGTGAATAGATTTGTCATATTTCTGTAATTCTTTCGCTCGTTTAGTTGTACGTGTGGTATCACAGCAGTGCAGCTGTACTAATGAAAATGATGTTATATGCATTATCACCTCAGTCAGGTGTTGGTTAGTAAGAAGTCATCTCACCTGAGTATTACTCTGAAAATACTGTGTGAAGAACAATTTGTGTGCGATATAAAGATTTTATCATTCCTACATGCCGATTACAAAGGCATCTAATCACAAGAGTACCCTAGTACAAATTCTCACTCCAACAAAAACTTTTTCCTCCCCAATAAAATACATATGTGCCACTGACGGGTGTATGATACGCTCTAATATTAAGTGGCACATTTAGAAACCCCCACCCTCTTCTTTCCATACCATGTACCTCCACATTAGATCACGGTGAATATCTTGAGTTCATTAACATCTGTCATGGTATGGTATTAGACAAGTAACTTGTTAATATCATGCCACCGAACCACTCAGAGTTTTCACACCTGCCACTGCCAGCGAGCAGTTCCTGACTGCGCAGCCGATATTATCACGCCTTCTATAACTGTGAAATGATGCAAATGCGTATTTTCTTGTCTTTTTCAGTTTATTATTACACTGTTTATTTCGGTTGTTTAAAATGGGACCTTGCAAGCCTAATGTAAATACATATACAAGTGGATCAAAATCTGCTCAGCAGCACTGTAGAGACTTTATAAGTAATACAGGTATCATCCTGATAACAAACAATTGAACGATACATGCTCTAAATGCAGCTGTAATGAAGGCTTATAGTTTTTATATCGAACGTTAGCATTACAAAGCCATAAATCAGCCGGAATCATAACCCTGACTGACTTCTGTGTTAGAAACATAACCAAGAGTCAAACATACTGCTGAGCCAAATCAAAGGAAATAAAAAATATACAAAAACAATATCCTGTAGATGATTCACAATAAAGTCAAGCAACCTGTCTCAGCCATGCACATGACTGTTGCCCAAGCACCGATCTCTGGTCATTTTGTTGTCTCTCTCATCCCATTGGTCTCTTAGTACCTTCACTGTTACAGCCATAAGATTTGGAGCCTGTTTTGTTTTTAGCTCCCTCTGCTGGATACCTCAAAGCGTTTGGTCCCTGAGCACCGGTACTGCATCTAAGAGAAAGAGAAGTGTCTCTGAAAGAAACATGAAGTCCTTAGATGGTCTCCACATAGTTAGAAGGGAAGAGACCTTGGCGGCCATCTTTGCTGAACCCCCTCCACCAAGCTTTGTCGACTGTTTCCACGTCCATGATGATGTCCCCAGGCTCGAAGGAAATCTCTGTGTCATCCTCTGGAAAGCACACGGTGTTCAGAGATCTATATGAGACATGTTGCTTGCATGGATGGTTGTTTGAATTCAATGGCAATAAAAGGATCTCTGACCTGCTTGGTAGTCATAGAGCGCTCGCACACGCAGAAGTGGTCCCCCTGCTGACGACTGTGGGAATCAAACGCGGGTTATTACACAACCAAATCACCAATAATGCAGTGCAAGTAAGCGATTAGGTCGAAATATAAACTAGACTGTGAGATGTTTTTTATTGTACCTGAACATTCTCTGCCTCTTCACTTTGGCCATCTTCTTCGTCCGTGTCCTCGCGATTGACTATGTAAGTACACTTGTCTGGTGTGCTGTGGTCGGAGGAATCATCATATTCTTTTTCTGGGTAGAGGAGACAATACAGTGCAGCTAATGAGCAATTAGACTGTGTTTATATGCAAAGATTTTCATCAGTCAGAATAAAGAAATTCTTATAGAGGATTCTGTGTGGTTATTAGATTAGATTCAACTTTAGTGTCATTGAGCAGAGTATTCGTATCATAATTAAAAGCGATGGACAATGAAAGGATTCATCATTTCCTTACTGAACTTAAGTACATTTTTTTACGCTACACATTTTGGGGAAAATTTCACGTTTGCTTCAACTACGGTACATTTGAATTTGTAATTTCTTCTCGCTACAGTTCAGAAAAGCATCCACTTCTTCGCTAATATAAAGTTAATACATAAACTGCACCAATTAAAAACCTGTCACAAAAGTAGTGTGTATGGAATAAGGGAACTCTCACTGTGTGTCTGCAACAACAGAAAACTTTCTTTAGAAGAAAGGGATGATGTGGAGGAGGACGAACCAATTAATTGCATAATTGCATCTGTTTGTGAATAGAGGTTAAAGCAAGGGAAGGGTTGAGGATCACACACCTGTACTGAGTGGTGCTAACATGTCTTTTCTGTTTCAGTAAGCAAAAATAAAAACCCTTACAGTTTCCTCTTTTCAGAACCTCCTGAACTCACAACACACCTATACCAGAATTATGAGATGAAAAACTGCTGACCCAAAAGTGTTCCTCTTCTCAGACTCAGTAAAGGAGACTATATGAAAAAGTCACAACTCAAGTCAAAATCTATATGTCCATGATCTACTTTTACAAGCTGGAAATCTTGTAGTTACGGTCAGTATAAATCAACATGAATGAACTGCATGCATATATATACAGTGCCCTCCACAATTATTGGCACCCCTGTTTAAGATGTGGTCGTGGACTTCTAAAAATTCTCCTTTTTTTTTTAAAACAACATAGAACCCAAATGCAAAAAAAGAGAAAAATCCAACCTTTTATTTAAGTACATTACTTTGGTGGTAAAAAAATCACACATTTAGAAGAAAAAAAAAACTTGAAATCATGTGTGCCACAATTATTGGCACCCCTGATGTTAATACTTTGTACAACCTCCTTTTGCCAACAAGACAGCACTTAATCTCCTCCTATAACATTTCACAAGATGGAGAACACAGAGAGAGGGATTTTTGACCATTCTTCTTTGCACAATCTTTCTAGATCATCCAGTGTCCTGGGTCCTCTCTTATGCACTCTTCTCTTTAGCTCGCCCCACAGGTTTTCGATTGGGTTGAGGTCTGGGGACTGAGATGGCCATGGGAGGACCTTGAGTTTGTGACTGCTGAACCACTTTTGTGTAGATTTTGCCACATGTTTTGGATCATTATCCTGCTGAAAGACCCAATGACGACCCATCTTCAGCTTTCTGGCAGAGGCCATCAGGTTTTTATTTAAAATATCCTGGTACTTCAAAGCGTTCATAATGCCATGCACCCTAACAAGGTTCCCAGGGCCTTTGGAAGAGAAACAGGCCCACAGCATCACAGATCCTCCACCATACTTCACGGTGGGCATGAGGTGCTTTTCGGCATACTCATCTTTTGTTTTACGCCAGACCCACTTAGAGTGTTTGTTGCCAAAAAGCTCAATCTTAGTCTCATCTGACCAAAGCACACGATCCCAGTTGAAGTCCCAGTACCGCTTAGCAAACTCCAGACGTTTATGTTTGTGAGTGTTAGTGAGAAAAGGCTTTTTCCTTGCATGCCTCCCAAACAGCTTGTTGGCATGTAGAGAGCGTCTGATGGTTGTTTTGGAGACTCTGTGACCCCAAGATGCCACTCTTTGATGCAATTCTGTGACGGTGAGCTTGGGAAATTTTTTTACTTCTCTTACCATCCTCCTCACTGTGCATTGTGGCAAGATAAACTTGGGACCTCTTCCAGCCTTGTTTGTCACTGTTCCAGTTGTTTTAAACTTCTTAATGATTCCTCTGACTGTAGATACCGGCAAGTTAAGGCGAGTGGCTATTTTCTTGTAGCCATTGCCTGACTTATGAAGGTCGACACACATCTGCCTTACTTGAATGGTGTGTTCTCTTGTCTTTGCCATGTTGACAAATGGGTAAGAGAATTAGGCCTCTGTGTCACGTCATATTTATACCCCAGGGAAACAGGAAATCATGAATTACTAATTAAAAGTCCCTAGATACCCTGACCAACCTTAGCAACTACAGAAAAATATATATAAAAAAAAAAAAATTACATTTTTCAGAGGAATTGTTAGGGGGTGCCAATAATTGTGGCACACATGATTTCAAGTTGTTGTTTTTTTTCTAAATGTGTGATTTTTTTACCACCAAAGTAATGTACTTAAATGAAAGGTTGGATTTTTCTCTTTTTTTTTGCATTTGGGTTCTATGTTGTTTTAAAAAAAAGGAGAATTTTTAGAAGTCCACGACCACATCTTAAACAGGGGTGCCAATAATTGTGGAGGGCACTGTATATATATATATATATATATATATATATATATATATATATATATATATATATATATATATATTAGAATAACAGAAAACACAACTAGTCAAGTTTATTTCTATAGCGCTTTTCACAAAAGACACTCAAAGCAGCTTTACAGAATTTAACAGTTTAGGTGAACGATGTGTATTTATCCCTGATGAGCAGCCATGGTGACTGTGGCAAGGAAAAACTCCCTTAGATGTTATGAGGAAAAAACCTTGAGAGGAACCTGACTCACAAGGGGAACCCATCCTCATTTGGGTGACATCAAGAGTGTGATCATAAATCTTTAAACAATACAGAACACTGGAGAAAGAGAACTAACATGAGCACTGCAGTGTGTGATTATGAGAAATCGCAAGTAATTAATGTCAGCTCAGTGATAGTTGTGTTACACTCGTATCTTAAAGTCTTGAATCGGCAGTATTATTTACTCCACATGTTATTAACACAAAAAAGATCTTGTGTTCCAAATTATATTTCAGATTTTATACATTTAATCCTCAACCAAATCTGTTAGTGAACTTTCTCTTTTTATGGTTCAGTAATTACTCAGTTTACTTATTAAACACTGTTACACTGTATGCATATTAATATTTCAAAATGAACTAAATCCAAGCTTTTACATACTGACTATTCTTGTTATAGCGTTTCCTTATAAATTAAATTCAGATTGATCGTGATCGGTTTGTTCTATTCTCACTGTATCAGTCAGATTATTAAGGGTTTACCACTTTATATACACTTGGAAGATAATCCATCTGTAATTCATGCATTTATTTTAATATATATTTGTGTATTGTGGGACCTGAATATGAATTGAATTACCTGTACCATTCTGAGGACATATGCCATTTTGGTCTGGGATTTCTTCTTCAATCAGAAAGTTCTTGGACTCCTCCACGTAGACCACTGCAAACACAAAAAGAGAGGAGCGAAAACTCAATAAGCAGCCGTACTGAGGAATTTGACTATACTCCAGTCATCAATACATTCATGTCAGAATATCACTATTAATCTGAAAACATCATTATTAAACTCTCATCAAAATATTATTAAACTACCACCGATTTACATACATTAAAGTGTCAAAAGTTTGTGGACACCTGACTGTAAGATTCTGTTTGCTTTTTGGACATCCCGTTTCACATTTTGTTTGCATTTGCTGTAATAATATTCAAGATTTTGTTTTTGGGAAAATGTTCCATTACATTTTGGAGTGTAGATGTGGAGATCCACCAACAAGGGTGTTCAGGTAAATCAGGTACTGATGCAGGGTGAGGAGACCTGGGGTGCAGTCAGGAACAGGTTTTTGTCCTGTGCTATATAATTATGCACCTCCAACTTTGTGGTAACAGAAAGAACCAAATATGGCTGACCCAATAATTTTGTCCATATAGTGTACATTTATACTTGCATCTATCTTCTCATCAGAGAACCATTAAACTCCTCCTGTCAGAACATCATTGTATTCCTGTAAAGTATATTTGAATACTTGCCTGTTTCAGTTACAACAGTGTGAATATCTTCCATCAGGGTTGGTTCATCACTGGCTGATGATTCAAACTCCGCTTGTTCCTCGACTTCTGCTGTTTCTTCAGCTTCCTCTTGTTCTTCTTCTTCCTCCTCTATAGGTTCTTCCACCTCAATAAGAAGAGAAACCGCAAAGGGTTCCGATCGTGGCATGACAGCCTGCTCTGCTACAGCTGGATCCTGAGAGCTGGTGGATGTTTCTGATGGTGGAGGGCAGATGGTGCATGCCTCTAATGGTAATTGAGCCTCTTCTGCTTTTAGTTCTGGGCCGACTATGATGTTTAACTCTTCATCTATCTCACTTGGCATGAAGATGTCAATAAGGTGCTCTGAGACAGATTCTGAAAAAGATAATGAGCAGACTGAATACTAGTCATTTATATTTGACATACAATAAGATTTTGGGTTTAATGACCAAATCTAATTTCTTTGTAAATGTAATATTAAGTTCTATATTCACTAGTGATTTCCAAAAATGAACAATGAACATACAAATATTACAGGATATAAAATAATAAATATTTAGGATATTGAACATTTACTTACTTTGCTTCTTACATGTTTCTATCATTTTCAAGAACGTGTGATAATGTGTGTGTTTGGCTTTAAAACTAGCACTTTATTTTTAATTTTATTTTCTATTTTCTCCAGGTCCTCTTGATCTTGGAGGCTAGCTGAGCACGTAACCTTCACCTGATGAAAAACCTGAAAGAATGAGAGCTTACCCTTTAATGGAGCTGGGATCTCAGGCGGGAGTGCAGATGGAGTAACTGGGACTGGTTCCTGTTCACTCACAACACTGGTCGATTCACTCAGGACCAAACTTGAAGATTCAGGGACAATAGGGACCTGTTCATCAGAAAGACTAGGAAGGGTGGACAGAGGTGGAGAAGCTTTGGAATCTGGCAGGCTGGGTAGAGAGGAGATGGGTGGGGCAGAACACTCAGTAATGGGTGGTGTGGGAGGAGTCCTGACAGGGGCACGAGGGCTTTGGGGAGATGTTATTGGACGGAAGCTTGGACTTGGTGGTGACGTGCATCGGTTGAAGGGGCTTGTCGGAGTCCGAGAGAAGGGGGAGGTAACAGTTGGGCTGAGTGGTGAAGTGGGTCCGCTACTGGCACTGGCTCTCTCAAAGATGAAGGCAGTGTCTGTCAAACTGCGCTGGTAACGACGGAATGGAGGTTTACCTCCTGGATGTTTAATACACACACAAAAAAACTGATTGTATCAAGCTGCACTTAATGACACTGATTTGAAAGGTTGTGCTACAACAGTGTTACCTGTGCTTGGCGATACAGGGCTGATGGAGCTCTGTGACAGTTGCCTGAAAAACTCCCGTGGGTTCAGGGAGCGCTGGGAAATGAGGGCTGCTGCCTCCTAGTGGTCACAAGAAGAATTATTAACAACAAAGCCAAAAGCTGTGATGTCTTGTTCTTAGAAATGATAAGACACACGCACGGCTGCTTTCTCTATGGACTCGCTGCGTCTGAGACGAGCTCTCATCTCCTCTTCATGCTCTCTCTGCTGCATTTCCTGTCCATTAGACACATTTATCACACACTGAAGAGTCATAGAAATGCTTCTACGATCTTCTTTTTAAATAACATAAAATCACTTCATTTATTACCCACCCATTTAGATTTCTCATGTCTTCTGGTTTCTTCTTGACGTTTGGCATCCAATCTCCTGGAGCAACAAAAATACAGAATATCGTACTTGGCAACTTCCATGTCCTGCTGCTCTCACATGCGGACTGAGTACATGTATTTAAAGTAGGGGTGTAATAGTACACAAAAGTAACGGTTCGGTATGTACCTCGGTTTTTAAGTCACGGTTCAGCTAGATTTTGGTACGGTTAGGGGAGGAAATGCAAAACTTGCTTGTCGTCTTTTTATTAATGCAGTTTATTATTAGTAATAATTGTGAAGATCCCCAGTTTACATTTATAAAGTAATTTTAAATAAAATGCCTGCTTGGTTTATATTATAAAAAATTAAACAGAATTTTAAAAAAGTGTATTGCATTCATTTTGTTTATTATATTGAATAATTAGGTAAACCATTTATTTGCCACAAATTAAATTAATATAATAAAATGTAATTAATGGAAAAAATTAATTAAATAGTTTACATTTGTTCGTCCATTTTGGTCATCCAGATGTGTGTGTGTGTGTGTGTGTGTGTGTGTGTGTGTGTGTGTGTGTGTGTGTGTGTGTGTGTGTGTGTGTGTTTTACATTTAATATTTCATTTCCTAAAGATATGATCTACTTAACAGTTCTGCTTATTTCAGCAGACTTTAACAAATGTCTTCATAATCGCCATCCTTCATTTATTCTCTCCCACAATAAGCAGAATTGTGAAATTCTTGAATCTGGACATAAAACGCTAAAGAATTCATATCGCAAGCCGCTTCCTGTTTAGCTGCTAATGCTATTGATTCTTGAGTGTTTTCATGCATGTGAAAAACAAATAGTATTTCCACAGTGACACTGCTATAACTCAATTTTTTATACCCCTGGCATTGTTGTGTATGTTTTCAAGTATAATAATGATAATAATAATAATAATAATAATAATAATAATAATAATAATAATAATAATAATAAACTTTCTTTCTGCTTCTCCCATTAGGGGTCGCCACAGCGGCCATCCGCAATAATAATAATAATAATAATAATAATAATAATAATAAATGCACTCAAAGTGTGAGGTAGAGACTAAACACACTTGTGGTCCACCACTTCATATGTTTCTGAGGAAACTTTAATATGTTCTGCACGTAAAAACCTTCATACCCGGTACACATGGTAAGCCATGTACTGAAAAAAATTTACTTGTACTGTTACACCACTAATTTAAAGTATACTTTTAGATCAGTAAATCATACTTTTAAGTAAAATCATACAAGAGTATTTTATTAGTTTACAGGTTTTTTTGCGTTAGAATACATGTCACGTTTACTCTGAATACGTGACGTATTCTAATGCAACAAAAACCTGTAAACTAATAAAATACTATTTGTAGCTTGTGTAGTAAAAACATCCACATACTACTGCTTGTGGATGTCTTTACTACACAAGCTACAATACCGTAAACATTAGAGTTTTCTAAAATGATTCTATTAGTTATCAGACCTACAGTAAATCCTGCCCATCAGTTTTGTGGTGCCCGATGGGATCAGTGGATACAACTAGTATCAGCACAGCAGTAAAGTAAAGCAATAAAGTAATGGAATTAAAATTGAAGTAGGTGGAGCACAAACTGTAAAGAATTTTTTTAATATGAACATAAACCATACCACTATGCTGCAAAGGGAAAAAAAAAATCATAACTGAATTAGAGCTAGAGCATTAAGTTGCACTGCATATTTCTGTTAATGAACATGGTCTTTCTCTGTCCCACGCTTTGTATATGACACATTTCTAGGACGCTTTCTTAACACCTCCTATTCATAGGTATATTTGTGTCTATCGAAAACTCGTGTCTATTCCGATTAATGTATTTTTAATCAGTTACTGTGCATCTCTAACACCCACAAAACAATAATAGCGTATTATTTATAGGGTATATTAATTGACAAACATTTAAGAGAAAGGAGCAGACATTCGCCGCTGGATCGACGGTGATTTTTTTCATAATGGAATAATGAACCCCAATAATTGTTCCTTTCGGTGTGCCATATTCATTCTAAACAGTATAACAATAATATTGCAGGATAATTGATGTCAATTTTATGACCTTCACCTACTAGATTTATTCTTATTAAGTGTATAACTAAAGAAACTCTGGATAAACCTAACACACTAAACAGTTTTGTTGATACAAATAATAATAATACAAATAATATGTGTATACCCATGAAAGTACTTATCACCTTTGCTCTTCGATCATCTGCAGTTTTTCGTTCATCTTTCTGTCTCTCTCCTCTGCCTCTTTTCTTTCCTTGAGAACTCTCTCTCTCTCCCGGCGTCTCCTGTCCTCTGCAGCCTTCTTCCTTTCCTCCTCCTTTCTTTCCTCTTCCTCACGCTAAGACAAGACAAGTATTACTAGTATATTAAATATATAATATATAACAGGGCACTATTTTAATGTGGATGCTTTCGCTTTCACAACGTTTGTTCAGAAATTTTGATTATGTTTCATATTGAAGATATACTCAGGGTGGTGCAAAAAAAAATGCATGTTTTTCAAATAAGTGTAATTTTGATTGAATTTCAATATTTAAAACAAATTATTGACAAAACTATCTGTAATAAATGAGGTTGATAGGTGTGCATGGATTATTTAATTACAGAAGATTATTTCAGAAAGATGACGTCCTGCTTGATGTACACACATCCGGAGCCTCTCCTCAAAGTTTATTTGCGAAATAGCAACTTTCAGCTACTGTAAGAGGTTTTCGAATGTAGATTTTGAATTTGAGGTTGCCCCCAAGAAAGAAATCGGAAACAAACAAATCTGGTGAGCATGGGGGGCCAAGGGACATAGCGAAATGTTGGACAGTAATAACTGAATCGTTATTTCCAAAAAAACTGCTCAACCTCAAAAACGCGATGCTTCACGTTCCACTGCGCCATGGCTACTGAACCTGAACCCTCTGAACTACTCACAGGTGGTGTGTGATGGTCGCCGACCTCCACCTTACCAACTACTACCCATTTTTAAAACATGCGTTCTTTGTGCACCACCCTGTACTAGAGGTTTTTAATGTCTGCACCTCTGCATGTGCCCAGAAGGTGTCTCTGTTGATCCGTCTCATCTCCAGTGCAGCGTTTGTTTTCCTGTAGTTTGTTCCCTGTAAGCAGTAAAAACACCGACCAGGTGTGATTTTTACTTATTTATATCAATTGTACATTTTAGGTGCTTTAAAAAGGGATGGGTGTTTTCAAGCATGGTCTCCTACCACTGTCTCTTCTTTCTCTGTCTGTCTTGAGTTTCTTCTAAATCTCTCCTTTGGTGGTCGAACTTTTTCCAGAATAGCTGTAATCTTTTCCTCAGTCAATTCATCTTTATTAGAGGCATGGATAAAAGCGTTGGCTTCCTATAACACAGGGTGAGATAAAAAACAAAATAAAATCAGCTCACATAAAAAATATTCCATGATGGAGCGATGTGAGGCAGTGAAACAACAGTTCTAAGTGTTTTATTCCTTGTTTATCCACAAAACAGACAGTCCCTTTGACTGAATAGCAAAATAAACCAATAAGCAGAGAAACTTTTATAAAGGTTAATAGGCAATTCAATTTAAACAGACAATGAATCAACATTTTCTGGCCAATCAGAACAGAGAACACAATTAGTGCTGTGAAGTACGTGTGTATATTAATAATGTATTATATTTAGTATATAAATTCTTGATACAGCATTTCCTAACTGATTACTCACATGATTGCCCACCTCATATCTCAGAACCTCCTTTCTCACAGTTCATCTCTCCAAGACCAAACAATACATCACTTCAGTTTCCACATCACATACCAAGAAACAGAAAAAGAAATACATTTTGCTGATGTTCACCTGTATGGGTTTGCGTTTGAAAAAGTTTCCTGGCAAAATGCTCTGAAACATGCTCAGAGCACGCTCCAAAGATCACTACATTTATCCACACTCAGGGAGACTGTCTTTCTCCCAGAAAGCACACAATCCATGTTTGCTTTACACCAACATTTCATACACTTACTTCTGAATCCAAAGCATTTAAAATTACTTTCCAGGGCTGGGCTCAAAGAAAAGTGTGAAATTTCACACCAGTGATCAGAAAACAGGGCACACACCTCTGTTCACTGAAGCACAAACTGCTGAGGCCTGGCATTAGTTGGAAATATTATTAATATATATCAATGAGCACTGACACTGGTATGAAAATAAAATGTAAAATACCAACAACTAGGCATGTCAAATAAGCAGCTAAATAGTAAATAGTAATACATAGATTAAGAATATATATCTTCAATTAACACATTTATTACTATTTGTTTATACCTAATGGACAATCCAGAGATAATAATGCTAAAGAAAAACACCCTGAAGAAGAAACCCAAAACCCATCCTCATCTGACATCGACTGTCCATTCATTATAGTTTTATCAAAATGTCTATTTTCTTGAGGTTATCAACTTCTCACTGATGAAACACAAAACTGTTCATGGTAACTGTACAAAGCATAAGGACAGATCAATGATATAATAAAAAGGAGGTGGGCTAGACGAAACTCAGACCCTCTCAATTATTTGCACTATTTTGTGTAAGATTCTTATTAATGATGCTAATGTGCTTGGTTACACAAAAATTCTTCCTTGTCCAGAGTGACTAACTATTATCTTATTTATACAACTGAGCAGTTGAGAGATAAGGGCCTTGTTAAACTTACTTGTGGTGGTGGGATTTAAACTCATCTTAGCCCCTGAGCTACCGCTTTTCTTAAAACAACTTAAAACATTTTTTTACCACAAAACAATCTGATATGCATGACAAACATTAATGCCCTTCCCTGCCAAATGCCCAAATATAAAAAGCCATCAACTTCCAGCTACCAGGTGAGAAGTGTGAGGTCTAATAGGCAATTCCTCCTTCCAACAACATCTTTTCAAACCTCTGCTCATTCTGTAACACAAGGCAGCATAACATATTAGAAGAAAGTGTTTTCTGCCTTCTTCCATGCACATGAGCTCATAGATGCCCGTGATCGACTTGTGACAGCGGACAGAGTATGTCATCTCTCCAACCCAGACAGCTCAGCTAATAGTGTCAACACATGATCTCAAACTGGTCCCAAAAGCTTCTGTATGTCCATTGAGCTGGTACACCAGATTTCTTCCATCACAGGACATAGTGAGAAACACACAAATCACACAAAAATGCAAGAGAAAGATGTGTGGGTGTGTTTGTGTGTGTTCAGAACTGGCTGTGTGTAGAGAAAATGAAGTAGGAAACTGGATAGTTTTAACTCGGTGACCACACTGATGCAGAACGGCTCCCAACGCACCTCACACAAACACACACTTCAGATCTTCTACAGACTGTCACACTAAATTCAGAAGCACTTCAGAGTGAGGAGAGGAGGAGGAGGAGGAGAAGGAGGAGCGCATGAGTGTTCTGGATGAAATCTCATCTGTTTGTGGACACTGACAAATGGGGAAAGTTATTAAGATCTAGAACTCGAACAAGTTCGTGTCTGATCCTCTGCCAAAAAGTCGCTTCTGGGGTTACAAGTGTAAACCCACTTCTACTGTATATTAAAAAGAAGAGGTCCAGACACAAATTAAATTTAAATCAAACACTGCTACTATTTTTGGACTCTTCAAAGAAACTATAGTGTATAGAATTCTGTATTGACTAAATGCAGATATATTCTTAAAATATTTGAAATGTTCTGACCTCTAAGCTTATTACAAATAACAAAAGCGTGTAAATTATTCTTTCAATTAAATGGTTCCCAGTTGCAATCATTTATCATTAGTTATTAACCTTTTAGTTATTCACAACCAGTGCAATATATATATACTGTGTATATAACTCTGCAGATGGAATGATCTGACTTGGGAGACAGGGGTACGAAAAGGGGGAATGAAAAAGAAAGGGCTGTGGGTGTGCCTCAGAGCCTTACGTCACAGTCAATGCTGGCTATAGTTCAAGGTCTGCAAAAACCTCAGTTTCAGAAAGGATTAGTGCCTTGCACAGTGCTAGCAAGCACAGGCTGCTTCTTCCACACCCACCTCTTTCTTCATGTCTATAAAACTCTCGTCCTTCCCGAAGTGAAAGCTCTGAGGAAAGCACAGACAAGTCGAGACTGATGCGTTAGCCTGTCTCATCAAGCGCAATACTCAATTTGAGCAGAGTGAAGTAAAAAATGTTCCTCTTTTTTTCTTTACAGGCTTTCTTCTATTAGAATTATTCATCCCTCTTTCAAAATAGGACAAGGTTGGATGACTGTGTTATTACTTGCCTAGATAATAGAGTTTAACCTGTTGATGTACAGCAACGCCCCCAAGGCACAGCTCGACCGAGCAACGAGTCATAATAACAACGTCAATGTCAGCACTACTGATGTAACAACTTTTCTCTAGGGTCACATGTGGATGAGTAAATGTTATAATTGAATAGGTCCCAGATCAGTTTACAGCAATATGCTGTACCATTATCCAAAACAATAATTTTGCAATCCCGCTTGTCTACACCTGGGCTTCCCAAATCATTTAATAACACGGACCACACCTTAGAAGCCATGCGTTATCACAGTGCGAATGTCTTACTTTGCACACATTTTCAATCCATTCAGCCTCCCACTCTGCCTTAAAATACATTTATATTACCTAATGGAAATGTTACAGTCTGTCACAGTCTGACTGCATGGACCTAAAAATGTTTTCAAATAAAACTATTTTCATGTAGTAATAAATCCTGTACTTATCTGCTATGAGGTCATGCAAAATAAGAACATTCAGACTGAAATTCACAGAAGCTGAGCAGTGCATTGAAACAATTTTCCTATAAATGAATATTTACAGAGGACAGGACGAGATTTTTCGCATTAAAGACGTGTGAATCACTTTCAGTTATGAATGATACGAATCAAGATAGACAAATCTGATAAACATAACTTTATTTAAAAATGCTTATTAAATATATTGAAAAAATCTTTTCACACAACAGCTCTGCATATATCTGTTATTTGTGTTTAGAATTCTCCACCCAGCACAGCTTTTCGTACAACAGAAAAAAGGCGAAAACACATCATACACATTTTGCTTCTCAGTAAAAACTGATCTCAGGCAAACTGAAAATGTTTTCTGTTAGTCGAGTCGCTGCTCAACCTTTTAACTTCCTTCAGCCACTTATTGAAAATGAATAGCCGATGAGTGATTGTTAACTCCTGTGTGGAAGTTCATTGTTGCTGGAGCGTACTGCAAATCGGCTTTCAACTAGTTATTAGCAAAGGGTTAGGGTAGGGTTAGGGTTGGATTGCACCATAACCTGTGCAATCTTACACTAAAACACTAACAAAATTATACAAATTGAAAAGATGATCCACTATATTTTGCAGTGTGGTCGTACAGATATTCTTGCCCAATTTCTGCCTCAAGGATATGAGTAAAGTCAGGAAGCTTGGGGTGCAGTAATCCCAATTCATCCCAAAAGGGTTTAGGTCAAAGAAGGCTACTCAAAATTGTACAACCTATGTAAACCATATCTTAATGGAAGTGGACTTGTGCACAGGGGTATTGTCATTCTGGAACAGGTTTGTGTCTCCTAGATTAAATAAAGGTCAAATTAAATGCTACCTCATTAAAAAAAAACACACTCTACAACCCTGTGCCAACAACTTTGTGTAACAGTTTGAGGAAGAACCACAAATGGCGGGAAAAGTGGGGGTGTCTTGATACTTTAGCCCATACAGTGTATGTGTTACAGCGACAAAATCAATGCACAAAGAATTTCTGCTGTAAAGTTTTATTATCAGCAAAAAGATAACAGGCATTTTTTGTCCTTTGTAATGTTAATTAAAAAAATTATACTTTTCTTACTAAAAGTACCAGTTGGTTGGAGCTACAATCTGCCAAACAACAGTCCCAGCAAGTGCTGATGGATGAAAAGGATATAAGTTATTGGTCAGAAATGTGCAAGCGGTTCTGAGACAATAACCAGACAACAAGTCAATTAGAAAATCCTGAACATCTATTAATCAATTATCAGAGAAGCTGGAAATAGCTGTTCATGGTGATAACAGCCAATGTACAGTAAACACCGTATGGATATGTTAATGAGATCCAGCTTGGTGGTTGGGAACCTCAAATAAAAAACCTAATCACTTCCAGTAATTGCTGTGGTAACACCCTGATGATGTGGTAATTGCCTGGTAAAACCTATTATTCCCATCTCAGACTTACTGCAGACTCACTGAGAAGCAAAGTAAAAAGATCTAAAATAAAAAATGAGACAATACAGAGAGAAGTAGCTACAGGGGATTGAGACACCACCAAAATGCGTCACACTAATCCTGTTATTGATACTGTGTAGCAGAAGCCAAAATGGAGAATCTGGTTTGAATTGTCCACCCAGATAATTAAAATGAATAAAAATGGAATCTTAAGATATTCTGGTCAGGCATTGTTTATGTAGGACAACACAAGGCATTTGGCAGTAAAAAATGAGAAGATATTTAGTGGAGAAATATTAACTATTTTAAGTCTTTTACAAACAATTATTTTATGCACAAGTATAAATGTCACTATAATGAAACACTACATGCAAGGCTTTATAGCTACTATGCCTCTACTTGCATGGACCCCTGGCATCTACTGCATCCCTTTTGGCACTGGGCTCCAGCAGACTTCATCCCGGGCTGCCAAGAACAATAAAAGCTCCAGCAAGCTCAGTAATCTGCTATTAATTCCAGTTACCATTCCAAACAACTCAGGCATCTATGACCTCACCTTTAAAATGTGCTTTATAATGAAGGCAGTCAGGAGTGCCACCATGACAGCAGAAAGTGGGAAGAGTGTGTGAAACTCTTGAGGGAGAGGATTGTCGCACTGTGCCATACAGGTGTATCAGTAGCTGTGCATTTGAGTTGGATGTATGCTGAGCAGTTTCCATTATGTAAATCATGTAGTGACATTTTGGGTCTGAGAGCTTCGTGCAAGAGAAAACACAATGGTGAAACTGGAGGTCCACCTTCTCTGGCATTTCAAAACCTTTTTCCATAAGATACTGACAAAGCAACAAATGACCGTTTCTTGTTTTAAGCATATGCACGATATATAACCCTGATTACAGCAACAAGAGCAGGAATCGTTTCTCTGTAACATTTTTCTGGAAAAAGTAGGTTTAAGTTTGTAGTTTGTATATTCAAAGTAGGTTTAAAAAAGTTAATGATTTTCAAGCAATGTGCAGTAGCAATATACAGTGCATCCGTAAAAGTATTCACAGCGCTTCAATTTTTTCTACACAAAATTTCTAAAAGATGATGAGGATGCACCTGAGCTCAATTTTTCAAAGATTTAAAACAAACTTCTGTCATATTGTTTGTAGAATTTTGAGGAAAATACTAAATTGAATTAATTTTGGAATAAGACTGAAACATAACAAAAGGTGAAAGAAGTGAAGCGCTGTGAATACTTTCCGGATTCACGATAGCCAATAGAGTCTGTCAAGTCACTTAAACAACATTAAACATTTTGCAACAACACCCAATACGAGACAAACTAAACGCAACACAAGATATTGTGTAGGGCTCTTAGTACTCGGTTCCCAGCAAACACATACAAGGGTCATAAACTGAAATCCATGCCCAATTACTAAAATAATATGCACATAACAAATATGTGTCTTCACCCCAACATAAACAAGGCCTTCCCTAGGAAGGGGAGTCATGAAAGGCCCTGGTGTGTATATTTCACTACGTGTCTGAAGAGCTGAAGTAAAAATGGAAAACAGAAGACATTCTTCACATGCCTCTGAAGCTGACCGGGTGATGCCTTTAAAAGGCAGTAAGTGCACAAGTGACCCTGTGTGCATTCAATAAACTCATAAAACTCTTCTCTGTGATTATGGAAATGTTAGGCAAACACGGCCTGGCTGGTGAAGCCAGGAGAGGCCACGAAGGCCGTGAATGTTCTCACGATATCAGACACAGCTCTGAAATGAGAAATTCATTTAACACCTCCATATGCAGAGGCCAGTGATAGGGCAGGCAAGATTACCTTTTCCAAAGCAATTCTTTTCTATCTTTCTCTCTTCCTCCATTCCATCCTTTCATTCTGCTCCTTCTTCCTGTCCTTAGTATGTGAGAGTTTATTTGTTGGTCTGGTGTATAATACAGCTGGAGAATAATGGGCAAAAAAGAGGAGGAAGAGAGCGACTGAGCTGTGCCTGTCACCAGCCATTGAACAGACACTCCGCAAATACAGA
This sequence comes from Silurus lanzhouensis, assembly GCA_039877035.1. Classification (NCBI taxonomy): domain Eukaryota; kingdom Metazoa; phylum Chordata; class Actinopteri; order Siluriformes; family Siluridae; genus Silurus; species Silurus lanzhouensis. The sequence continues at coordinate 446,284 of JBCEWE010000495.1, read as the reverse complement.
GAGAGGAAGGAAACAACCCACAAATAGGAAACCTGGGCTAACAATAGAAAGTGCTTTTTTTAATTGCGGTAGGCTTGTGGAAGTGTGTGTAATGTGCCAGCGTCCTATCGTGTCCCACAACTAATGCTGATTGACGATAGTATTGACTTTGGTTTGAAAGGGATTGGAGAGGCACATAAAGATGCTCCTATATGTGTTAAGGCACATGCAATGCATGCAGTGAAAGAAATGTACATCAAGTTACGAATGTACTGTACATATAAATGGTTAAAAGCTGGTAATAAATTGGCTGTAGCTGCAATTTTTTTTAATGACCCATTACCAAGATCATAAATGCTTGCAAAAAGAAACTCAGCACTGAAAAGAAACAAAATTAGGTATTAGCCGCTGCAACTAAGCTCACTGTAAATACATTTATATAAACTACATGTGCATGTGCTCTTTAGTAAACAGCAGTGTCAGAGAGAGATTTTTTGATGCGTTCCTCTGTAGTCAAAGAGCAGGTTATTAAAATGTATAGGATACAAAATAGGTGAAAAGGAAACACCTTTTTTTATACATATTTTGTAAACACGACTTTTTCCAAGTCATCAAGCAACTGACTTGATAGCGATCACGATTTACAATCTCTCAAAGATTCCAGATACTATTGTCAATCTTTCCAATTCTAACCTGCTCTATTGCACCTCTCATAATGTGCTTATTCACAGCTGACATTTTTTAAACAAACAAGTAAAAATATTTGGTTTCATCCAAATCGAACAAACGGTTTTATTTTGTTCACATGCTCAAACACACACAAAGTGTTTGCTTCCCACAAGCCAAGTACAAGACGAAAATTGACAGTTGCTCAGGTTAGCACAGCAGTCAGTACACGCACATCACACAAACAAGCAAACCTGCACAATCTGATTTATCTTTCTTTTTTTTTATCGCATTCATAAAGCCAATTCCAAACAAATAAAATTCACACACACACCTGCTCACACACATGGGAAACCAGGCGTGCTGTGACAAACACATGCTGATATGAAAAGAATAGAGCTCTTGTCACCGAGCCATCATCAATCACAAATGAAGATCAACACACACTCAGCTTGATGAATAGTCATTGCATTGTAATGGAAGATGAGAGTATACTGCATAATGACTTTATTATCATTTAACACCTCCTACCTCCCTCCTTCTCTCGCTGCAATGTTGGTGGCACTATTGTTCAACACCGTCTACACACTACATTTTCATACACAGCCATCTCTCCAAACAAGACCTGGGCTCATATACACTGTGTGTGTGTGTGTGTGTGTGTGTGTGTGTGTGTGTGTGTGTGTGTGTGTGTGTGTGTGTGTGTGTGTGTGTGTGTGTGTGTGTGTGTGTATGCCTTCCAGCTAAATCCTAACATGTCTGTCTTTTGTATTCACAACTAAGGCATTAGGACTGTAATTATTCGTTTAAAATGATAGAAAAAGGGGAACAAAGAGTTCACAGAACTAGACAGAACATTCCAGAAGGATACACACACAGGATGTATAAAAAACACACAGGAAAACTTATTCATGTGCTCTTACTCATGCTAGTCCTAAACACTTACAAATGGGCTAAAGCTAAGCCCACTATTGGGAATTGGTAATGAATTCCATGTATTGGTATTTTACTACCAGAGAAGCATTCTTTTGGTGTTATCAACAGTACAAAAACTAAATTATAAGTGTCATGTTTTTTCTGTGTTTATGGCAACAACGAGGAATAAAGCATTGTTCTTAGCAGTGTACAGCAATATGGCATAGTTTTCTGAAATTCGTTTAAACTAAAACTTAATCATATCCTTATGCTTGCCCATTTTTAAAATTTAAGAAACATCCCAGTAACAGGTGCCATGATAAAGAGAAAATCAGTGTTATTCACTTCACCGGTCAAAATGGTATAATGACATAATTCTATGCCTGATCGATGTATAATCAACTAGCTGTCTAACATATGGCAGATTTATATCAGTTGCAATATGAAAAATATGACAAAAGCAAGGCAGCTTCATACTCACAATGTTTCATGTTTTGCAAATGAGCAACGCCTGTTTGGAGTGTGAGCTTATGCTGATAAACCACTTCCATGTGTGGACAATTGACCAACATATTCACATGTACGGCTTCCAAATAATGCTGGTACAAAATTTAAAGACCATTATTGTCTAGAATGAATTAAGGGGCCCGAACTTGTTCCAGCATGACTATAACACTGTGCACAAAGCGAGATCTATGAAGAGTGTCCTGCATAAAGCCTTGACCTCAACCCTGATAAACACCTTTAAGATGAACAGGAATGCTGCCTAAGCCCCAGGCCTCCTCGTCCAACATCAATGCCAGACCTTACTAATTATCTTGTAGCTGAATGAACACAAATCCACACAATAGAGCAGTGCTTACTTACCCCATTTATCTCCAGAGAGTTATTATTGTACCTTACGGTAACATATGGGGACTACAGCAAAATAGAGCATATTAATAGAGGCCCATTGGGGAAGAATTATCTCTACACCACACTCGGGTGGGACCAGAGGACAGAACAGTTAATGACAAAAAAATCATCATGATATTTAGCAAATTAAAAGTATTAAGAAAAAGAAGAAGAAGAAGAAGAAGAAGAAGAAAATAACCTGAAAAAATCTAATAAAGTTCAATATAAAAAAAAAGAGCAAACACACGTGTGTCTAGTTTAAGGTTTACTGTGTAATTTGAGATGTATCTAGGCGAGTTGAGGAATCTTAAGGAACTCAAACCTGCCAGCCCTGTATTACTTACAATACAGTGGAAGTGTTTAAATTACACTATACTGCTCATATTACACTATTAGACTGTATGCTGAATGACTATAAAAAATTGCTTTCTAATTATCTTTCAATCAAGTTCTAGACTGATGGTATACTAAGTCTGTATCTAAAAGAAGCACCATTTATTCTCTCTGGATAAGTGTTGACTCCCAACTACTTGTTACATTTACAAATTCACTCAGAACGCAGTCTTTAACATAAAGCAAGTGAAATAGCCTCTCAATTTTGTTTATGCAAATATTAATGTTGTTCTGCCCCACCGAATCTGTGATCATGCACCGCTGCGTGAGGTCGTAGCCCAATTAAGAGCCTCATTTATTGAAGAAAAAATAAATAAATACACAAGGTAGTGAATACAAATTGCACTTAGTGGCGAATGGGAAATTATTGGATGCTTCAATATTTCAAACAGTTCTTTAAAACCGCTTGTGAAATTACAAGGAAGTTTCAAAAGTGGCACATGATGTAAATATCCACCCTGCGGTTCAACAAAGGCATCCAAAACAAAATCTGACTCTGAGTCTTATGTTACATTTCCTTGAATATATAATATAATAGTGTAACACAAATGTTATGATTAATGGCTACAGTAGCACAGAAGTTATGTGACTGTGAGAAAGAAAGAGAGAAACAGAGGCAGAAAGAGTACCTTAACAAAAACATAATGGAAATTGGTTACCTTAAAAAAGCTTTTGACTGCAGGTACATGACTTGCACATTCTGTCTTTCGAAACTCGTCCACATCCTCCCCAACCTGTGGAGCATATTTAAAGAAAATTTTACTTTACCCTTAATCTTTCACTACATAGAATACCCAGGACACAGCATAAATAATCATTTACAATCTGCAAGAACATTCTGTAAGCAACTCACTATAAATCTAACAGCAATCAGTTTCTGACACTGTACATTTCCGAATATCGGATTCTACATTTACATTGTATTTATGCAGTAAGAAAAGAGGATTTCAAACAGGATGTGGCTTTCAGTTCCACTGAAACTTCAAAACTTGTATAAGCCAGATAAAATATGATTGAGGTCTTAGTAATAAACCTGACTTAAAATCAGTTGGAAGAGATTAGAAACTGTAGGAGGTTATGCCAAGAACAACATGAGGGAGAAAGGAAGATGTGGAGATTTTATGCATAGATACTGCACTTACCATGAAACAAAATAAAAACCAAAAGGAATGTATATTAACATCCATAGTAAGAAAGGTCTTGGTGAATGAATCAGGATTATTTTGTTGTTTCTGGTTAAACAGAATAATTGTAATGTTATACAGTATGAGGCGATTATCTAGTGCACACAAAGTTTTTAATTGCACAGTGAGCAGGCCACCGAAGCCACTACCCCTTCTTCTCTGCCATGCCTGACTGGCTACAGATGCCACCTCTGACCTCAAACACAGCATTCCAGCCTTGTTGTCTTAGCAACCGGTGCTGGGGAGGTTACTGTGAAGTTTCCCAGCATGCTTTGCGAGCTTGTGAGTGTATTTGAGCTCCTTCAGTTACAAGCTGACTGGGAGTCAAAGCCCTTTTGTGGGGAGAAACCCATTGACATATCTCATCAACAGGAGTCTCACATACATCCTTTTTTTTCAAAGATTCTTCTGTATTAACCAATGTGCAGCCACGTGAAGCTCACACCCCAAAGAAGGACCAATGGGATCAGAGCAGTGATGGGTTACATGTAAGGGTAGTAAGTAAATGAGAACTTACCCAAAGTAGTGTGGCACTAATGCCAGGCCTGATTATGGAAATCAGAAAGTCTGTGTCTAAATTTAGTTTTAAACACAAAAACCTGTTGAGTGTGGTGATGATATGTGACCACAAACCACCCATCCACAAAACCATCAGAAATCACACTTCTACTATTGCATCATCATCATCTTACCCAGCAGATTAGGACTATCTGTGGCTGTCCCACTTCATGAAGTGTAATCCTGCACAGTCCATACATGGGTTTGGCAATGTGAAACTTCTGGGCCAATTCTATCAAGCCTCCAGCTGGAGAGAAAAGAACATTTTGCGATATGATGAGAGATTACAGATTATTCTGACAATAGATGACATGTTTATCATACAAGAACACAAACAAGAAAAATAACTCTTCTATCAACAACATTTAATGACATGCTTATAATTTTAACATGCATTAAGTAATTATTTTATTCTGTAGAAATGTTTTATTACTTTTTATTATCTCATAAAAACTATAAAAATCTGTCATAATAAGAACCAGAGCCTCAACAGGAAATTTTTCCACTTTTAAAAAGAGTTTCAATATTGCACTAAATGGACACACAAATAATCAGGGAGACAGCACATGTTTGGAACACTAACTTACAGATTAGTCTGTATAAAAAATCTTCTGTGCACTTAAAAACATGCATATTGACATTGTTGTGACCTTACTTCCAGAATCAAAGAGCTTCAAGTTGTTGGTGAATCCCTCATAAGCAAACAATGCCCTGGAAAAAGAGAAAACAAGGTTTAATTACTGAGCTAGAATAATTGATTTTTGTTACATTGATTTTTGTTATATGATTATCATCATTATAATGTGTTTGACTTTGTATAATGTCACATAACACATGAGAAACATGGCCTTATGTCAACAGGAACTTGCACGGGCCTCGGTCTGGTGCACTTCCTAGACTTTCCTTAGAAGTGAAGGTCAGTTCTGCATAACCAGTACCCCATCCACACTAACGTCAGATCACCGGAATGCAGTGAGTGGGTTGGCAGCTGTGAGGACCATATGCATTCACACACTCCACACAATATTCACACTCTTGAACTTGCCCAGACATTTAAAGTTTTATCATACATACATACCAAGACTAAACCCTAACAAAATGTCCTGACCTTTCCCTGGGGTAAATAGATGCACTGAATGTTCTAACAGGTGTGCGTTCTTCTTTCTGATCCTTTAGACTCTCCTGCATGTTTTCAATTAAAGGTCCCTTGGGAGAATCTATGAAATCCTCACCAGGCTACAGGCCTTGACTTACAGGTTTTTTTTCCTGTATTAGTGCAGACTTGCCTGAGTACACACATCTGACAGTTTCAAGTCGAAGCTGGCACTTCTGCGTTCTCTAAGGACACCAGAGCTAATAACTTGCATAATTGCAGCGTGTGGAAATCAAAGAAAGCATATGAAGTCAGTCAGGGCTACTGTAAGGCCATTCTTGTTTGCACTTGATCACAGAACGAATATGAGTAAGTTTTGCCCTAAGCACTGAAAGAACAATGCACAGGTCACAGACACACAATATGAATCATCTAGTAGAGGTTATGAAATTTTTTTTGTACTTGATATGGCAGGATGTGACAGGTCTAGTGCTAGGATATAAAGTACAATGTCACTCTAGGCCAAACCACACTGGTTTTCCTTCCCATGGCAGTAGGTGGTAGTTAATAGGAATAACCCTTTTGGTTGAATTTTCTAAAGATTTTACTATGACTAGTCTCATGATTGCTGCCTGGAACTGCATTAAAGACTGAATACATTAACAAATTAATCATTATGTGTGTGTGGTTTTCATAGTAACACTAAGAAACACATTTAACCACTTAAACTCTAGATGTATTATTTACTTATTTATCTAAAAGTATAATTTTTTATATTTTAATATGAATAATGTTTTAGTAAATACAGTAAAACTAATAGGAATCTTAAGCAGCCACATGTCCAGACTAGCCGAATTGCCCTGGAGATTATGGGGTTAACTAAAGATAAAAAGTCACCTTGTATTACTGGTTGTTTCTTGAATGACCCAAAGTCAACTAAAGCAAGAGCTCAATGAAAGCTTAAATAAACATTTATTAATTTCTGTAATATAGGCTAATAACAATAAGAAACTCTTGAGAGAAGTATAATAGGTTTCACATTGCTGGGCTTTGATTTTCAACTACCGTAATTTCCGGACTATAAAGCGCACCCATATATAATAATTTATACTGAATTTTACAAATATTTAAATTTTTAACATAGATAAGCCGCAGTGTCTACACTAATGTACTTTACACAGGCTTTAACGAAAGAGACGTTACACACGGTGTAACGGGTGAAATATGTTGCGCTTCCTTTAGGAGCATAGCGGTATTTTGGGAATAGCCTGACACTGCATTCTTCCGCTATTACTGCGTGTGTGTAAGACTGAGGATTATGTCCTTATTATTTTCTGATGCTCATTTCTAAGTTTCTTTGACAAACCCGGAACGCTGTTGCCAAGAAAAATAAAAAAGCACGAGTTTTGGAAACCTGTCTGTGCTTATATGATTTCTGTTGCAACTGGAGTTAGTGAGTTCTCCCATGACCCATACTCAACGCGTTACAACGGCTTGTATTTAAACAGTAGCCGACCAAGAAAGTCATTGTTCACTGTCTTCCTCCTTCCTTTCACAACTATTTCTCTCAGGAGTTTATCTTTTGGCATCGTTGTGCGTTTAAAAATCAACACCGGTGGAAGTTTTTTCTCTCGAAGCCGTGCAGCTCAGAACACAGGTGAGGTGCCTTTTTTTCGTTTCCGTTCGGAAATTTCATTGGTCTAATGTTATGGGGCTCAGTTTTTTTGCTTGAAGTTTGTGAAACTGGGAAAAACCCAGGAAAAATTCATAAATTAGCCGCTTCGTTGTTTAAGCCGCGGGGTTCAAAACGTGGGAAAAAAGCGGCTTATAGTACGAAAAATACGGTAAATAAACCAGAGCTACACTTCAGCGACTCCCAAATGTCCCCTGAACATAAATTAAGAACATTACATAATGTTTAGGTGTCGCATCTAAAGAAACACGCACAACCGATGGAGTAAACAATGTCAGTCTGTAGAGTTCAGGCAGGTGGTAAGCTGTGAAATTCTAGCTAAAGTGCTGGCAGCATAAACTAAATAATTAATATACCACAAAAAAGTGAGTAACATTTGTGCATACAACATTTGTTTATTATGCATGTTTGCATGTATGCAATGCTTTAAAATATATACAAAATAACACATTTTTCATCAAATACTATTTTAACTTTGCAAGTACAGTCAAATTTGGCTTTATTTTTAAGCATCATTAAAACAATATTCGAAGAATATTTATTGATATAAAAAATAATATATTTTTAAGTATTCTCCTGAACCTTAACCATATGGTGGCTTATGTTAATGTTATGTTATGGTAACTCTCCTTGACATGGGACACCCAAAGACATTGATGCAGTACATTTAAAAATTTTAAAGCGTAACTAATCTAAAAACAAAAATTATAATCCTCAGTCCTTAAATCCTTAAATAATTCAAAACAAGTTCCTACTAAAGCCTTATTCAGACTGGATTAGTTATAGATTAGAACGTAGTGTATTTGGTTAATCTCTGTGATTTTAATCCTGGTCTAACCTGTCATGTCAGTATTAGTTTTACTGATATGGCTGATGGAAATGTGTCAGACTCTACGCTGTATTGTATTTTCTTTAATTGAGAAGTAGAAATAACACTGAGTACTATACATCCCATCCGAACGGTACATGTTGGTACATGTCTGTAAAATTCTATAGGAAAAGTGTTTTTCTGCTTTTGCTTCAGAATAAAAACACTTCAGGAAACAATCTCTTCTATCAACTCGTGCTGAAAACCAAACCAAAATGCAGAAAATAAAATGCAGATGACATTTATTAAGGTCTTCAAAGTAGCAAAGGTTCTGGGGTTTTTATAGGCATGTGACCTAGGAATGATCAAACACAAACCTGTGTAACCACAAGCCCCATAACAAGTGCTTATAATAAAGGTCAAAACAATCAGTTGTGGTTAAAACAAGCTCTATGATGTACACATGGATTTTTTTGTGTAACAATTATGTGTGCATGCTTCTAAGATAAAATCAATGACATCCTCCAGCTAGATCATCTGGAAATCGCATTCCACCTAAATAGTACTTAATAGTCCCACAGTGGTTATTCAAAAGTTATGTTATGATGAACTTAGACTAACACTGACCTACCCTGGTTTCAGTGATCTTACCCAATGTCATGTTGTGTTATTGCATTCTATTATGTGCGGACCACACACACACACACACACACACACACACACACACACACACACACACACCGACAAACAATGATGTAGTAAATGTGCGCAGACACTGCTGCACTACAACACTTGCAGGCTAGAGTGCAGTCTCCTTGGTGATAGTGTCTATGACGTTTGCACGACAATGCACACCTTGAGCACATTTGAATGAACAGGCAGTGTGTGTTCAGCCTTAGTCGTGCGTTCTTCTTTAACGATTTCTTAAAGCACAACGGTTGAGCCAAGGCTGAATGATTTTAAATAGAGTCAGTTGATGCTGCAGATTGTGAAAAGTGATCTAATGTAAGAAGTCAATGATGATTTCAGTTGATGTTTCATGAAACATCTTTCAGCCGTGACCGTGAAATAACCCTGACATTTTCTTCATCCTCACCTGGGTAGAGAGCCGTATCACAGGGATCAGATACAGCTGTTAAGGCGTGCTGTAGCTGGGCGTTTCACAGCATGGCGAGATGTCATTACCTCATGTGAGTTAAGGCTGCAAACAGTTCACAGATGCTTTAGGGCTAGGATTGAATTTCTGTAGCGCTTTATTCGTGAGATTCAGCGCAGGGAGCAAGGGAGGGACAGAAATGCAAAAGAATGCAAAAGCAGCATCATCTGCAAGGAATGGACTAAAGTTTGGGGCTGATGGAATTGATTTTTTTAAATGTGCTTTTGGAGTGACGTCAGTTGAATGTGGTCATTCTACTAGACAGGATGAAGGTTCTATGAGGTCTTACAGGAGACGGAGGTCATTGAACGAAAAACAGTGGAGAAGACTTCCTTGCTTCAAACATGCAGCTTTCCACTGATGAGAAAAACAGTTCCTTAAGCCGCTCCATAGACCTCTGAGCTCAGAAGCTCTGAGTGGTAAAAGAAAAGTGGAATACACACAGATGAGAAACACAAAAGAAAGTGAAGAGAGAGAAATTGGGAGCTAAAAAAACAACACGGAGTTTTATGGACATTTTGACGTTAGTTATATCTTAACTGCTTAGTGTGGCTTTGATCAGAAAAATTATTCGCCTTTCAGTGGGTTTTCTGAGGTTTACACAGGAACACCGCTTATATGTAACACTGAATGTGACTTGTCATCCATAATATTTAGTCTAAAAAGAAATTCTCATCAAACGCTCTCTCTTTTTGCATTAGCCTCAGTTTTGTCTCGAATGAGCGTCTGCTGGATTAGCGTTGACCTGGGGGCCCCAAATGCTATTTAAAGCAGCCTATCCGGGCACAGACTTCGGATACATAGCATTCAACATCACTCATTTCCTCTACTCCTGATGATTCTGCCAAATATGGGAATAAATGGTTGCCCCCCCACCCCCCAAAAGTATGCTAAGCTCCCTGTGTCTCTGATTGTTTGAATGCTCCAGTCTTTACTGAATGCTAATTTAAAAAAAAAACGGATGTTGACAAGTTATGCATAAACTCTTTATATGGATGGAATCATTCCATGTACAGTAAGTAAAGCAAGAAAACATCTGTTGCAAGCATTTTCTTGCAGCAGCAGATGATGATTCAACAGCCCCAATGAGAAAACTGAACATTTTTGGTCAGCTATGTTTATACAGACATGTATACAGGAATCATTGACTGATTTGCCAACTTTGTCCTTTACAGCTGTTTATGTATAAAAAAGTGTACTGTATATGTAGCAGGGGAATAATGCAATGCCACTGTATGAATCTGATAAGTTCTCCAAATCTATATCTGTATTTAAAACTAAATTGGGTGTGGCCTTAACAGAAATGGGGTATTTGCTTGTTTTGTTTGGTTTTCTAATTAAATATGAACTATTCCTCTGAAAGCACTGAAAATACCCTGGAAAATGGTTATAATTGGTCTCTTTTAGAGACCTGCATGAGACTTTTTCTAACATGAATTTTTAAATGCACTCAGCTGGTTCTATTTCAGAGAATACAAACAATCTTCAAGCCTAATTTAAACCAAGGAAGGAATGAATGTCATATACACATGGTGCCTTACCTTAGATTTATGGTAATGAACTATTCTGACAAATTTATTAAAAATGAATACATTTTCTAATTATAATATATTCCTATTTGTTTGCCTACCCAGGCTGTTGAAGCAATTTACAGTGCACCTGGAAAGGTTCACAGCTCAATAAGAAATTCTTTATCTGTTAGTCCTGACATCGCTGTCCTACTTTTGTATTTGCAATTCAAATTCTTGGCTGTTGACAAATGCCTTTTTGGCCTAAAAATCATGGCTTTGTCTTTAAAGAGACACAGCGAAACCTGAGCATCTAAACAGGGACTCACCTAGGAGAGTCTCAGGTCCAAAGGTCACTACGCAAGATGAAAGGTATCAAACAGCTGTTAGTGTTTACATGAATGCAGTTCCTGGTCATTTAATGGTTGTGCTATGGGCTTAGTTGTGGCCAGAGAACAGAGTGCAGGACCCCCGAGTCCTGGCCTTTCTTTAACCAGCTTAAACTCCAACCTAATACCCTGCAGGCCAAACACCATAAACCCCACCAGACACAGAACTCCTTTTAATAATGAGACATAATGGCTTACAGCAGTACAGCAATACTGCTTGGACATTTCACAAAATCCCAAATTAGATTGAAATAATTTTGGAGAGGATAACAATGGTGCCGTATATAGTAGCTAACAAAGCTATGAAGTTGCAACTGTAATGGTTTTTTTTTTCCATTTTTTTCTTTTATAAAGAAAAGGCACTGCCAGCAGCATGAAATACAGAAAACCACTCCATAATCCCTGACTAGAGCTTTCCTTCTGGCTGTATCTCATCTGCCTGGTTCCCACCACTCTCTGCATTAAAGGGGCACAGAAACAACGGAGTGTTCAAACAACTGTATCAGAGACCATCCAATTATACAATTGCACCAAATATATGGCATAAACTTTGGATCAAAGTACTTTTTGTTTATATATGTATATATATATATCCGCAATAAAATTAAAATCCGAATTTACCAACATATCTTTGTGACTAAAATGACCAAAGCTACCTGCCTTTAAAAGAAAGACAAATCCCCTGGGTGGCAATTCTGCTAAAATAGTAGCTAATTGTGACAAACGAAAGAATAGGCTTCCTAAAGAGGGTTTCTTTCAACATACACAAGAAGATGACAAAAAAAATATAATGCGTTTAAAGAATCAGACACAGGTTTGTGTGAAATGTGGTGTCTAGGACACTTGCACATGCAACAGAAAGATGAAACAACACAATTTTTGCAATGCAAAAGAAAATCAGGGGGTAAAATAAGGATGTTAAAGTTCAAGGGGTGGTGAGGGAAACTGAGCTGGAATGTGGCATCGGGGGATGGAAACTGTGGCTTTGCTAAACTGTTTTAATATACAATGAACAAATAAACTGCAAAAGCATGCCAAAGGGCAAATGGGAGTGGAGGCAGAACACTAAACAGATTCGGACAACAGGAGGGGGAGAACCCAAGAGGCATGTTTACATTCAAAGTTCACCAAGCTTTTCTAAATTGGAATAAACACTTTTTCAGCACTTTCCAAAAAATGTATAATCTTGGTGGAGACAAAATATACCTAATGATACAAGAAGAGTTTTAGCCATGTTGGGGCATTTGCCTGGTCCCCACGAAAAACAGTTTTTAAACAGATTTAAACAGATTTTATTTTAATCACTAAAAGAGCTAAAGGTTCCAAAGGTTTAGCTTAAAACTGGATTTAGAAGAAGTCATACCATTAGTTAGTGTGTTAATATCAGTGGATGGTCCCCCAATGACAAGCATGTGTACATGTCTGTGTGTATTTGAACTGTGTTCATTTGAGAGAAGTGATTGTAAATACACTGATACTTGTCATTCATTTATTTTTAATTAATCATCACATCAGTATAAGTATAAGCTTTTTAATGATGCCAATATAATTTAAAACTACCAGTATCAAAAATAGCCAGTATCAAAAAAAGGTATATGTATGCTGAAATAGAAGTACAATGGGTTATTCGAAAAGAAAACATGGCCTTACATTATTTTTTTATTTGCTTGCAATTTCTACTTAAAACAGGAGAGTTTAAATGCGAAAAAGCAAGATTTGAAGGGAGCAAAATAATGCTAGTCCCTTACAACAAAAGAGACTACTAGCTACTTAGTTATTGTTATGCTAACTACCAGGTTTTGTTTTATTATATTTTCATTTCTAAAATTATTAGTTTATTAATTATTACTACAGTTACCATATATTTGACTGATGTTTAGCTTTCCAGCAATTTCAAATTGAACTGACAGCAATACATGGCACCATTTCACAGCCATTTCACATGAACACAATTGCTTTACCATTCAGTGCTAATGAAAAATATAAAAACTAACTTTTCAGTAAACTCATAAAGTTATAGAATATTGCCAGACAAACAAAGACAAACAAGAATAAATATATATATATATATTAGAAAACAAACTGAAAAGAATAGAAACCAAACTGTGTGATGAAAGAGGAGCAAGAAGTCTACAGTTACATCGATTGATTAAAGTCTGTGCACAGGAGCAGGGCAGTGCGAAACCTGACCCTAAACCCTGTGAGCCACCTTTCATATGTAAGATTATACTTTTGTAGCCATGTCTGACAGATCAGCAGAAAGTAGTTACAGTCTTCTATATGACATATCTATGCATTTGTTTTACAGTCTTTCACACATCAAGAACTCCTTTGCAGGGTGCCAAACCAAGACCCTAAACACAACAAATGATAAAGTTATTGAACATTTTTAAGTCTGTTAAATAATATTACCAAATAACAATTGTAGTTATTATAATTTCATGAGATAAGCGATAATATCTGTACAAATTGGAGATAATAGTGTCTTTCTGTTGTTTTCTTGCAAAGAATTACACGAATATAGTCTGCAACACAATTTATTAGAACCTGAATGTTTTGACCCATATAAGCGCTTGATGTAGGTCTTGTACAGGAGGAGCATAATAATTAGTAGGCAACATGACCATACTGTCTCTCTCATGAGCTCTTTTAAATGATGACTATATTTCACTCCTTATCGTTTTAACCCCCACCAATACTTATCATTTAGATTAGACAGTAAGCTGAAAAGATCACTTCCTGAACTGTTTTTACCCTAAAGAAAAGGTGTAAAATCTTTTTGCAGCAAGATAAATTAAAGGACTATAGGAAACATATTGTTGCATGCAGGTACGTTTACAGGGCTATATGAACAAGACACCAACCCTAATCCATTATTAAAATCTTTTTATCTCTGATTCCCATGTCATTGTGGGATCCTTATGTTTCCAGTTAAAAAGGAAACTACCATAATTACTTTACTTAAGTGGTTTTCTTATTGCAAAGGCCAGACAATTACACAGGAACCATTTAATCAGGTCTTCCTCCTGCTCTTTCTTAGTAAACACAAGGTGATGAGAGCTTGAGCCCTGAGGCACCCTGTCTTTCATCTATAGTAACACTGTGTGCATCGATATTACTTCTAATGTATGAAAGGTACTTTATTCTCACTTGCCCATTTGTTATGTCAACAAGAACACCCCAATAGTCCTAAGCATCATGAGCTTGACTACAGTAAACAGTCCTGTATGAACCTGTATGGTTGTTTGAGAATCTTTGAATAAAATACATGTAACATGGCAAATATAATACAAATGTTAATCGTGAACAAACTCTTTGTCTATTTTTTCAACACTGAAGGTTTAATATTCAGACCTTCATTTTTGTAATGTACCATACAGTAGAATCCTTCCCTGGATTAACTGGAACTGGGAGGTGTCTAGGCCCCTCCATGAGAAGACTCCACTGGGACAACTCTGGCATTTCCTGTACAAAATGTCCTACACAGCTACTGGAATACAGACTCAATCTTCATCTACACATATTTGGGTCTTAAATGTTCTTCACTCACACACTAACATAAACATTCCTGAGTCCTAATTGGGTAAGTGTTTTTTTCTCTGCCTGAAAAATTGGCCCTCTACAGTCAACATTTATCTAATACAAACATTTAGCTTTAAAGCCATTTTAACATATTAAAGGAAATAGTGTCAGTGCAGTTCAGGAATGACAGAAGGTGTAATAAAATATTAAGTACAGTTTCCAGAGAAACAGGATATTTTAGACAAAAGTCCTGTGTAAGCAGCTTCTGGTTTCAGATGATGAAGGACATTTGTCTGGTAATTTTTCTGGAACCTTTGTGCACGTACAAACATTTTTACTACATCAATAAGTATGTTTATTATAAATGTAAGTATATGTATGTATGATTATACTGCCTTACAAATAAAACTTACACATTTGGGAAAAAGGCCCAAACCAAACAGCAATGTTATAATCGTGACAGTCCATCAACAGTCTTCTCATGACATATCATATCAATCAACCAAATCACAGGAAGCACAGAAGTTTAAACAACTCGGGCTGCCAGCCAAGAGAATGTGGTAAACATCCTTGAAGCAGTACACAGCAGAGGGATCTTAGCATCGATAGGAAACATTTGTTTTTTGTTCTTCATTCATGTTGCTGGAATTAATTCGAGGAAAGAATGATAGGAATTCCAAAAATATATTATATTATATTATAATTCCTTAAAATAATGCTCTCACAAGGTGCACACTGTAGTCATATTACTTTATATTGCTATAATATCAAATGAGTTAACAGTCCGGTACTAGCTAGGCTATATGCTGAGATTGTTATGTAGACCTTCATGTTAGCATACACTGACACTGTGTTGTCCCAAAGAAAACAGAAACAGATGTTACTGTATATTTTATACTCATTTTAGGCTGCCATGCTGTCATGTATTGTATATGCAATTAACACAGTCATGTGTCCTATGTTGCTGCACTGTCTTGAAAAACAAATGGCCAAAATATTGAAAGGAAAATTATTATTATTATTATACAAAGATCAAATTTTATTGGATTTGTTATCATGTTGTACAGTGTTGTACAGGGTTATTATGAGACCAGTTAGTTGACTAGTCATTCAGCAAATGCCTAACAGAGACATCTGGGTGGTGCCTATCACTCATCACTTCATATTCTCCTTTTCACAGTTTTATTCACTGTTCAAATAAGTATTTTTACTGTCTCTTGCTCTTACAAAGACGTTTTCTAGCAACTGCTTGTATTTGTTTCCTAACTTTCATTAGGTTTAAATCTATCTTACGCAACCATGTCATGGCTGATAGTGTTCGAGACAAATGCCACACCCGCACTTGAAAAAATTCACAAGGGTATAATAAAATAATCAGAATTAAAGTTTACTCTGCCGAATATTTTAAATGAGTTTCGGCAAAGAACACAATGAGGAGTGCATCCTTCTGAAAACATGCAATTAATGTTTCATTAATTATTATCCCCATAATAATCTGGAACAATGATCTCCAGGTAGTTTACTTTGGCTCTAACTCAAGGAATATCCAAGTGGTGTTAAAACGATGCAAGTGCTTCCAAGTTTCTGCAAGCCTGATGTCTCTGTAAATCATCTCATCACTTCTGCAATTCAACGGCAATCACTCGTGTGTTTAGGGACAACTACTTGAGCAAGTGTAACAACAGAAGGTTGCCTTAGACACTTGCAGGTTTGGGAGAATTATCTTAAGGAAATGAGCCCATATTTGGTTGGCTGAACCTTCACTGTATGAGTCTTCTTGGAGCTGAACTCCCTTAATCCTATTAAGCAATACTGCAGTTAATTACTTAGTTTAACCTGAAGTAAATTAAAGTCTGATACACAACAGGATTGAAGCCAAACCACTTTTATGGGAAATGGCTCTGACTCTAATGTCAGGTTGTGCACGATCAGTGAATATTTGATGACTGACCCTTTGAATGCTCAAGGATATTTGTTGATGTTCTTGATCCAGTATGTGGTACTTAAACCAATAAAACGCATTGGCTTTAAGCAGCAACAGACCCCCACACACTAACACACACATCCAGCTAGGTAGAAAGCATTGAAAAAAAGATGTTAATACTCTCTGAATTTTAAAGAACTGATGAACATCATTCACACAGTAGATTTGAAGAAAAACCTGTGCGTCTACAAGACAGTAAACACTGGTCACTGAGGCCATTCTGAGACACCAGTTCAAAGCACTAAAGAGGAAATTTGAGCACAGCGTGGTGCCTCCTGACAATGGGCTAAGAGGCGGATATCACTAGCATGATTGTTAACAACCCCAGAAATACGCACTGTTCTGTTTGCAGTGGGTGAATGGAATTTATTAAACCATTATCATGGTGTAACTTATGCTTGCATGCTGCTATTCAACACTTGTGAACAGCAGAAAAGTTTGCCACAGAGGAATATATAAATGAGGAGGTTTGCTAGTTGGTGTTTTATTCAAAAGGAAATAGCTTAACTACAACTTTAAGACACTGATGACAACTCATTATATTAAAGCACAAAACTGGGCTAGGCAAAATACAGCAACACTTTTAATGGACTATTATGTGCTGTCCAGTTTTCTAAATGTTTTGAACCCTGCAATGTCTACACAAAAAATAGAGATGAACACAAGCCATCTGTAGATGTCATTGTGGCCCTGAGTTCAACACACTCCGTTCTCTGAGGATCATGACTATGTTCATACAGCTTTGCAGACCTGCATAAACATTTTTCCCCTGCACTGATGTGTTTTCAGTTCCATAGAGAAGAGTGTAGGAGCCTGTAAGTATTTCCACCCACATCTATCACAGCAACCGTCAGATGTGAGATTATAGCAATGTCCGTTGAAGGAGACTGTGGTTGCCAAATGTTATACTTAAAGAATGCAAAATCACCTGCTTGTGTTTGTTGGGTTTTTTTTATGCAGATGTATTTCCACACATTGGATTATCATAACCAACTTCCTGGGAAAAGCAATATGTTCAAATGAATACACTAATTCGAAACATCACTGAATGTATGTGTAAATTATGCTATATATTAATTTTTGTTTATTTAGATAAAGGGTTTCTAGAGTGGACTGTACTGTAACTGCATCATTAGGGGTAGATGATATGACAAAATATCATGATATTTGAAAATCATATCATATCATACACAATAGTGTACCATGACACAAAGGTTTGCCAGAAACAGCCAATAGTCATTTTAGATAAAAGAAAAAAATGACCAATGTCGATGTATTAGAAAGGTCTAAGGCAGCTAAATTAAAAAAGATTAGAAAAAAAACATTCTAAAAGATTACTGTTTTTAGAGAGTCAGTACATTTCAGCTAGCAAAATACTGATGTTATCTGCTATATCCCAGAAATGTGTATACTGACATACAATATCAGTGCATGTTATATTTTCATGAAGGTCAACCCCAATTATCACAAGTGTTTTGTGGGACTGTATGAAGCACAATTTCCTGAGTCACTCTGCATGCTGGCGTCTTGTTAGCATGAAGAAGTCGGTTTAACACACAACTGCTAAGCCCATCTGGTTAACACACCCTGTCTTCCCAATGATGTCATCGAAGTGGAGAGCAAGACTATAGCCCACCATATGTCAATCTGTCCCTCCCAATAATTTTACAAAGCTGTTGGGAATACTTCAATATCGTAGTTTGGGAGCAAGAGACTATTATGTGACACAAGTGTGTAATTATAGTCTTTTAAACTTTACATTTATCACACATAGATAAAAAAACAAAGCCAGTTTTAATAATTATAGAAGGATAAGTTTAGTTGAATCAGTTGCATTATTATTATTATTAGTTTTGTAATACTATAACAAGGAATCTGTTTTCATTTTCACTAGGAATACATCTACCTACAAAAAAATATTTTAATAAATTCATTATCTAATTAAGTCTATAACCTCAACTTGGCTTGTGAAAATATAAGCAACTATAGATTTACTCCTTTTCTTCAGTCCATTTAATACACTTTTATAAAGATGTTACTATAGGATAAACTGCAGTGCCCAATGAAGGCATTTCCAGGTAATGTGTCATTAAAAGAAACTCAGGAAGATTAAGTCTTAACCATGCATTAGGCAACAATCCAAAATTATATCTGGCAGCTAAAGTGACCAAAATGTGAGCTAGGCTGAAATCAAGCCCTTTTAATTTTCGAGAGATCAGATACGTCAGCAAACAAGAGCACCAAAAACGCACTTTTACCACTATGAGAAATGAGAATCGAGATTAATGTTATTGCTTTGTCATAGGAAATGTTCAAAAGTTAATATTGAAATGGCAGGTGTTTGGAGCAACATGACACTAACCAGGTGATAAAAACATTCCAGTCATTTAAGTGGGTAGAAAGGCACAAGATACAAGAGTATAAGAGTGGGTGAGAAAAAGAGAAACAGAAACACTATCTGGAAATTACTGAGTACAGCATACACAATTGTGATTTTTATCTCGTGAAATGACACCCAGGCCAAAACAACAAGCATGAGAAATAAAAATACAACTTTCAAGTGACAAGCTTGGCAGTTTCAGCAGAACTGAATTGAAGTGAGCCACTCAAGCATTAACCCTCTACCTGCCTCAGATTTGACTGACAGAATTCACACCTAAAAGAAACAGATTTGGTCGATAACAAGAGCTGGTCTGGCTAGGAATAACAAGTTAGTTTCAGTTACGCTTGTGTTGCTGATTATACCATCATTTTAACAGTTTGGTAAATTGTATCATCCCTGATTAGCTTTTTCAAATGAACAACCTTGAAACTGACACACAGAGCAAACTGTTGAGTGTTGAAGAAAAATGGAGTGCTTGCCAAACTCCCAGTTATTTGGCCAAATCCATTCCCCACCAGATGCAGGAAAATTCTTGTAATATTAAGCAGTATTGAGAGAAAGAACAATGATTCTAGTCTGCAAATTGTAATATTTTTTGTTAAGAACACAGGACTCACTGAGAGTCATTTCTTTCATTGTTGTTGGAAGAAACAACTGTGGAGCGAGAAATCTGATCGGGCATTGCAATAAGTAAATCTGATTGTTCAGCACCAGAAAAACTAAATTTAGCTCTGGCAGGATCTTTAACAGTGGAAAGAACAGAGACATGTCAGCAAGAAGAAAGAGGTTCGCATTCAGAGCTTTCATGTAACTATTCGAGTCAAACTGATTGAAAAAAAGACCAACTTTATAACAGGGCATTCAATGTATACTACATCCGGAATAAATTTTTCTATGCATCCAACAATCACACAAGGAAGAAGGTGTTTTTCATTTTTCGAAAGCAGCTTGATTTTGAACTAGTACTAGGAGGGAAGTAGTCTGTTGTAAGGTGCAAGATTAAATCTTTTCCCTTAGCATTAACCAGTTTTTTGAATGAAGATCAGGGGATAAGATTTATAAAAATTATGGAAATAAAGTTTAAAGTTTGCTCATCTCTATCAACAGACTTTTATCAGCTAGGTGTTCTATGTTACAAGAATTGTTTCAATGAAAATGTTTTAACATTCCCAATCGGAGAAAAAAACCAGTAATGCGTCATTCATAAAGAGGACTTGCACTAAAAAATAATATACAACTTATAGATTTGGAACTATTGAGTTGCTCATGGTTATGGAGCGTTTAGTCTCGTTTCAGTGATCCTGGACCTCAAGGTGACTGTCAGAACTGCTGGGAAAAAAACCAGACCATTACTGTTAAAGTTTCCACTGGATAACATAGAGAAACAACACATTGGGCTTAAATGGGCTTGATAGACTCAAGCTATTTCAAGCTCTTGTGTCTGATTCCCTCCATGTTTCCTCTGAGATTAACCTTGTGGAAAAAAACACAAGATTCAGGGAGCTGCCTGAATCTTGTGCCTATTAGCATGCTGTTGGCATCATAAAATGCATACTGGCACTCGATCCATTCACCTTACATGACTTGCTGTTTGTGTTATGAATGAGCTGTTGGTAAATTAGCATGAGTAATCTATGGTAATAGATTGTACATGTTCAAGTCCATGTGCTTTACAAACAAAATACTCCACCACCTAATGTTGAGTTTTTGTTAAGATCCTTCAAAACACTCTACAGCAAAGCACCACACCAATTCTTGATATAGCCTAGAATATAGAAAGTTCATCTGGCTAAAATAAGTGTGTTAAGATGTGTGGATCTAAAAAAGTACTCAGTTCCCAATCTTTTCCTCTTTCCTACCTAAAGAATGTTAATGAGGGAATACTACAAGACTGTTAAAGTTACACGCTTTGGGTAGCCATGGCAGCAGAAGGAACGTGTGTCTGTTTAACTCAATTTGAATTATTCTAATAAAAAATGTTAGCTAGTATGAGCTAACCTGACAGGTTCATTTCTTTTAGCGCTTTTGTTTATGTTGTTTAGATTAACACTATATGGATAAAAAAGATTATTGGGGACATCAGACTTTTCCAGCCACGTGTTTCTTCCACAAACTGCTGCCACAAAGCTAGGATAGGATATAGGATGTCTTTGGATGCGGTAGCATTACATTTTCCCTTTGCTTAAACTAGATTCAAACCTGTTCCAGCATGACAATGCCCTTGTGATCGAAGTGAGCTCCATGAAGATATAGTTTACATGGGACATAGAAGATCTGTCTGGAGTGAAAGAGTGGCCTGTTGTAGAGCTCTGTCCTCAATCATACTGAACTTGTTTGGGATGAACTGGAATGCTGTTGTGTGCATACTTTAATAAGGGACTAGTAGATGGAGTTTAATAAAGGCCAGTGTCTTTTACTTGGAATTCCTTAAACATGGATTTATAGATTATCTTTCTGTTGCTGCAGCCTTTTTGGGTTTTTTTTTGCATAGCGCTTTTAACACTAATAAAAGCACCTCTACAAAAAAACAGAACGTAGGCTTATGTTTAGATCCCTAAATGAACAAGGCAGATTTAACATTGGCTAAAAACTCCCTGGGATGACATGAGAAAGAAATTTTGAGAGGAACCAGATTCAGAAAAATGCCCATCCTCTTTTGGCTGGCAAAGGATAGTGGGACTATAAATCATTTTTCTTCCAGCATAAAAACTGTGCAAAGAATCTTGGGAGAAAAGTGACTACTGGCCGTTCTTTTCGAAAATGACCGTTTTTGCATCTCCTTTGAAGTAAATACCTTTCAACACTTGGAATGACCATACAAACCCCTTCAAAGCCTCCTGCACAGGGTTTATCAGAATCTACCACAGTGAGAATGTCTGTGATAATCCAGATAGCACTGAAAGCTTTTTTTTTTCTAATGATTTTCTAATTAAGATGAAATCGCCAGTTCTTTAGCATTCCGCTAAGGTGATGATTTATATATCCACACTATGTCTATTTAACAAGTCGATTCAGCTCAGAAGTCTTTCACACAACTTTCTGAGATTAACTGGCAATCAATCTGATAGGAGTTTTAGTTACATTTATAAATGTTTGTTATCTTCACTGCTAAACTAGGATTAGTGTATACATTCTAAAAAAAAAAGAATCCCTACTCAAAGCCATACAAGAGTGTCTTTAGTATCAATATATAAACCCAAAACATGCTAGAACCTCTGCATTCTTTGGTTGGTTGTTGTTTTTTTTTTTTTTGCTATAATCCCTTTAGACCTCTTTAGCAACTTTTTTATGCAGGTGCTACAGTTCACATCACAGCTGCTGGTTAAATGTGTTAAGAATGCAGGGAAGATTGACTCAACATTGAGTGAGTCGTATTTGCACATTGATTCCACTGACCACACTCTAATCACAATTGTTTCGTAATGACCAATCACAATAGTTCTGCAATGGCCAACCAATGATCAGCGTTGTTTCACAATGACTAATCACTGATCACCATTGTTTGTTCCACTTGTGCACTTGTTTGTTCTTTTGTTTTAAACAATCTTGTTAACCACATTTGTTTAAGTAATAAGACTGAGTAATTTCACATGTAACACATCCTTTATGTCTGTTTCCCTGTCTAACACATCTTCCTCATGTCTAAATTATTGATGGTAGCTTGTATATAAGTAGAGAGTTGGTTTGCAGCGCCATGACTAAAACCAACTAATTTCCATCATAAATATACTTGAACGCTACTATTTTTTAATTCTGTTAACAAGTTCTACTCCATGTCTTCAGAAAATCCCTCTTTATTGTTACGTTTTGATATGCAAATGATCTCAACAATTCAGTGAATATGCAAATTAGTCTGTTACATCCACTTCTAGTGACTTTGAGCATGCATTCACTATTCCCTTCAAGAGCTGACAGATTTTTAGTACCAGATAGCCTATTGTCTCTGATTCTAGACTTTTCCTTCTTACAGCCTCAATTACAAAAAGTTTGGCCCCACCTTCTTTATGCAACGGTGACTAAAGCATTTCATTTCGACCTGAAATAGAAAAGCGTAACTCACTTGAAAGTCGATTAATCAGTCCAGTGTGTTTGTTTCTTATTGAATCTAAGTGAGACTGTGTGACGTGTGATAGCAGCCTACAAAAAAGTTAATAACTAATCTGAAATGGATGGTAAGAGACATTAAAAAAGGCAATGTGCAAGATTTAAACTAACAAGACAACACCCTTAAAATTGCAGTAGCAGTGCATTTTTCCCTCTTGAATATGCAGAACACACCGACATAAAGACCACAGGATGACCACAGTGATGTTCCAGTGTTTTGACACACTTATAGGCTAAAACACATTCACTACATCTCTGTATACAACCACTAGAGCAAAAGAAGCAAGAATGTGATTTACATGCCAATAATTATTTCCTCTAGCTGGAATTGTAATGAATTGACATTCAGTGCCATCCAGATGTGGATGGGTTCCCTTTTGAGTCTGGTTCCTCTTAAGGATTCTTCCTGATACCATCTCAGGGAGTCACTGCCACCACTGGCACACTCATTAGGGATAGACTTGTGAATAGAAGCTGCAGTTACATGTTTTGCAATAATAGATGCTACTCCATTTCTCTGAGATATATATAAAAAAAATGTATTTTAGAAATCATGCAATAAATTCAGTGCAGTATTTAAATGCACACATCTCTGAACCCTTTCTTGCACACTTACTGGCCCAGATGTACGTGTTGTTTCTGTTTAGAGGGTTTAGAGAGCATTTTTCTTCCTAAACTGAAAGCATTTTCCAAAAAGAAAACTTTTTTTCGGTCTTCCTACTAACATGCGCAAACTGTTACAACATGAAGGCATGAAAAGTAACTGCGCAGGACCATGCAAACAAGCCATTCTGGTTAAACTAAATGTTCAAAACCAAATATTGCAATGTTAAAGTGTCTACCAAAATATGTAGTTTTATAAGTGCAGTTGTTATGAGGGTGGAGGTAAATGAATACAGAAAGATTGCACGGTACCAGTCTGTGGATGCGCGGCCGTTCACAATGTCCTCTTTGGCGGTTAACAGCGACAGGCTGAACGTGTCCAAATTGATCGCTTGCATCCTGAAGCTCTGCCACTCTTGTTTTTCTTGAAATTTTCAACAAAGCCCTACAGTCCTAGCCTACAGATCCACAGGCATTCACAGGCAGACTGAAGTGTCAAGGAGTCGCGCGCTGTAATGCATCAATCCTAATGTGTAAAGGGGGCGGGGACGTGCTCTTTGGAAGAGGCGGTGTCACCGCGCAGAAGCCACGCCCACCATTACAGACCACTTTTTGACATATGAAGCGGCTCTGAGGTCGCGTCCCAAACCACGTACCAGGCTCAAACCAGGGATTAGATTTTTTATTTTATTTTTTTTGCTACATTCTCAAGATTTTGAGTACTTTTGCTCAATGGAATTAGGTTTGTAGTCAGCAAATAATGTAGTGCCTTAAAAATATACATGATCAGTAAATAAAACTTTTGGTTATTAGGAGGTAACCTGTGAACCTCAAGAAACCCAAACAACCAAACTACAAATAGACAGAGTTATTTAATATATTATTTTTGGTAATTTATTATTGGATATATATTGTATTGTCCCAAATACAGAAGGAATACTCTGATTACTTCTTAACCTATAATTTATAGCTAATTAGTAAATAGGAAACCTTTTAGGAACCAGCAGACTACTACATGGTATAGCAGAACAATGCATGTAAACTTTTATTGTAACTTTTTGTATAATGTTCTTAATGTGTTGCATTAAAAATAAAAATTCATTCATTAACTGTTTAATCCAAGTCAAGTGGCCCCAGAGCCTATCCCTGGAACACATAGGGCACAAAGCAAGAATGGCAGTCCATCACAGGGCACCAGAGATGGCAAAAGTACACATATCCTTCAATCAGATAGAAGTACAGATACATATGTTTTTGGCCTTTGACATGTTATTAAGTTAAAAAATGACCACTACCTGTTTTAGTTTCATGCTGGCAACTAGACCTCACATCATACAGAACCATTTAAAATTTTGTTTCCTAATAAATGTATCCAAAATTAACAGCCAAGCAGACATAGACGATGATGATTAGGTGATCAGGAATGTCTCTGTTCTCAGTCATGTTTACATCACTGACACCCTCTGTTTCAAAGGGAAGAAAAAAAATATTGATGAATTCACCAAGTAGATTAAAACTAAAGTAACAAGCCTGGTGTGAAAATGTAAAAAGTAGACAGTACAGATATTTGTGTAAAAAATTTAATGGGTAAAAGTAAAAGGTTATAAAGTTATGAAAAATTAAATAGTGAAGTACTAATACCAAGAAAATCTACTTAAGTACAGTAATGAAGGATTTGTCCTTCAATACTTCCCATTTCTGCAGAGCACCATGCATACACACATTCATACATTCAATTGTACCTAAGGACACTATAGATAAGCCAATCAACCAGGTTTGTGGTTATAAATAGGTAACCAGGAACCTTAAAGAAACCCAAACCGCCAAACTCAAAATAGACAGAGCTATTATTAATGTAATGTATTTAATATGAGTTGTCCTAAATAAAAAATAATACTCTAATTTCTCCCTAATCTATAAACTACCTAGTAAATTGGAAACAGAAGAAACATTTTAGGAACCAGCAGACTACTACATGGTATACCAGAACAATAATTGTAGATAGGCTTGTACTGTATGCAACTCTGAGGTTGTGTCCCAAACCATGTAACAGCCTCAAATCTAGGGATTAAAACAGTAAAACAGGCAACTTGAAAATGGTCACTTTTATCTGGGACTTATTGATCAAGATATTTTTGCCTACATTTTGGAAAATTGCGAGATTTTAAATTATTTTCCCTAATCTATAATCTATAGCTCCTTAGTAAATAGGAAACAGAAGAAGCATTTCAGAAACCAGAAGATTACTACATATATGAATGCATATAGCCTTGTATGCAGTACTATGGTATAAATACTGTATTGGGTCATACTACATAGTTGATATGAACAAAGCATTTTTTTTCATAGCTGCAACTTTGTGCAAACAACACATTCAAATAGGCTATATTGGAAAAATTGTCTTCTTCCTCTAGTTTCGCAGGTATAAATTTGCTGCAATCCGAACTGTGGTTTCTACATTACTGCAGGGACAATAATAATGTCTGTTTTATAAAAAATGTTTAGAATTACTATTTGTTTGTTACTTAATATATGCATTTACATACACAAGTGTAGCTGAACCATGCATGCATTTAACAAACAATGCAAGTGAGTCACATCAGTTGAAGTGTAAATGCAATTGTAATCACTTATCACTTATAACTCGACACTACAACAATATGAATGAAAATAACCTTGAAAGTGAAAAACTCCTGCCAGGCTATTAATGATAAACTGTATGCAAACTGACCACTCTGGAAAGACTTACTGCCCTGCAATTGAATATTCTTCTTGTCCTTATCGTCTTATTTTGCATAACGTGAATTAAAAGTTGAGTTGAGCAGCGGCAGATACATTTGATACTAGTAAATATTTTCAAATCTATTTTATCATGAACATTAATACAAAAGTCACAACAGTTAATTAATATTAACAGGATTTTATAGGGTTTCATAGATAAGCAGCAGTAAATAGAAAGCTAACAAAAATGCCTAAACTATATAGTATAGCTATAACACCCACTGCCATGCTCTATACAAAAATACATACTACATACATTCATAATTAAATAGAACATATTTACTAATAAATATTATACAATCAGATCTGACAAGAACGAAAATACCTGTGTCAAAGTGACTTATATAACAGTTATTCCCAAAATGCAAAACAAGTGTGTACACATTCAGTTCTGTGGAAGTGGTGAATAAGTCATTGCACTTTTGATAGGATGTTCATAAGTTCAAATCCTAACACAACCATTTTTCCACTCCTGAGCTCTTAAGCATGGCCCTTAACACTCAACTGCTCAGTTGTGTAAATTAGATCATTATAATTCACTCTGGAAAAATAATTTATTCAAATGCCATAAATGTGAATGTTCTGTCCTCCCATATGTTGTTCTCACATTAATAGTAAAATGTTAATGAAATCTAATATCATTAGTTGTTTAGTCATTTAAAATAATATATTTATTAGTTACAGAGAAGCTAAAAAAAATAAGTTTAAAACTTGGGAGTCTGAAGGGTTAAGGGGTAAACACATTTGGAGATGTCAAGTCAAGAGTCAAGAGACTTTAATTGTCATTTTTACTATACACAGTTGTACACGGTACACAGTAAAAACGAGACAACGTTCCTCCGGAACCCTGGTGCTACACTAAACAACATAGAGCTACAACACAAAGCTACATAAAGTGCATCGAGTGCAACCTAGTGCAAACAGTGCAGACAAAAAACAGTACAGACAGACAGTGCAGACAGACAACACAAGACAAGACAAAAAAACAAATATAGCGCCAACCAGTAAACCTAAGAAACTATACCCGGTAGTGAATATAACCAGAACAATGTAGTGCAAAAAACAGCAGCAGTCAAGAGGTGCAAAAGACAGAATGTAAACAGTATAGTATAATACAGTCAAAGGTGCAAAAACAGCACATTTGATGTGTAAGGAAAAGTTCTGATACATAAGTACTATTATGAGTAATCTCAGATAGTGTATATAAACCAATTATATACGCAAGGGATGAAATACTTTCTTATGCAATTCTCCAAATCCTTTCAAGTTTTTTTGAGGAATGCAGTTGTATGGTTTATTAAATAAATATTATAAATATTTTAATGGGTTAGACTGCACACACTTAACATTTTAATACTGATATTACAACTTAGTTAATAATATGTTTAAAGTACTAAACAAATACAAACAGTCATTGCATAACACACACGTAACATGCACAACATAACTGCAAAATGCATTTACTATACAGAGATTTTTACTGTATTGAATGTTATGATACAAATAACCTTATACTAATAGTGCAAATGCACTGGACTGCTCCATAGGCTTAAATCATCATAGTTCCCCAAAGTTCACCATGAACATGACATCATTCTGTAGTATTGTGTCCAGATTCCAGAAATACAACTTTGCCCACCTAAAGATCTCTGCAGTGGAAAATGAAACGTGTGGGTGCACACTGGAGCGTTGTCTTCGATCTTTACTGCTGGCACATTATGTAAATGAGGGATGAGCTCAGGATGTCCAAACTCCAAATTCATCCTCATAACTTCCCATCATTAGCTTTGTGCAACGATCTCTGTAAACAATTTTGCTTAGTAATGTTGTTTTGATGAGCTTGACTGATTCCTTGTAATTTCCTCTTTGAAGACTAGAGGTTTTTGGAGGTATAATTGCAAATGTTTGTTTTCTTTAACAGCCATGTTTTGGACATTGCTGCAAAGAATGTTTGATCACATTGTTACATTTTTCACTATCATGAGAGAGTAAATAATGATTTCATTCTGAATTTGTATGAAACGTTCACAGTACCATGACCATATACTCAATATTCCATATTGACTATGGATGCTTCATATAATTACTTTCCAGTTTTCTTTGCCTATGAAGTAAAGTGAGGCATAATTAATGATAAATTAAAAATATCGAGATGGAGTTCTGAAAAACAGAAGAATACCACCTTAGGTCAATTACATAAGCTTTACAAACCTTAGCTTTGAGTATTAGAGACCACTAGACTTCTTTTGGAAACATAAAAAAGTCATCAGATTTGTCAAACTAGTCACAGATCAGCTATTAAACCATTATGACATTTAGCATTTACTAAGCACTATTTTTAGGCTTTAAAATGGAAACTGTGCTTATAAAGCCAATGCAGTTTTCTTTAATTTTGGTACTCTAAAGTAAACAAACATGCACTGACAACCATGATATTTTGTGTTCAGACCTGACAGATAGGTCAAAGTTCAACACCACAGAGTTATGCACCAGGCCGGAGGTCAGTGTTTGTTATTCACCTCTCTTTGGTGATAATGCGTTTTTCTTCAGCTCCTCCTTATCCATTTGAAATGCCATGCTTCTCAAACCTTCTAAACGTCTTCATCTGAAACACCTCTCGACTATGATAGGAATGCTTTTGCTCATCTCTATGGCACACTGAGCACAGCTTTAATGCCACCATTATTAAGTACAAATGACCATGAATTTTTTCAGACCTTGTGGGATGATTTTATTTCCAAGGACATAAAACATGACCAATATCATGTGATGGAATTTTATTGTACTGCGTTACTTTCTGTCATGTTTATTTTTTGAAGATTATGGGTCTATAACACAGCTCACCATGTGGATCCAACTATTCTGTATTGTTCCGGTCTTGTGCTGGCAAAACAAAGTATCACTTCCACAAAACAGAAAGAAATTGTCCTAAAACATCCATTCAGCCCAATGGGTCGACCAATAGGGTACAAAGACATGTTCTTTTGGCTGCTCTGGTCAGGGGTCACAACAGCAGTTACAAATCATCCATCTCCAAATGACTCTGTCCTCTACATCTGCCTCTTTTATGCCAAAAACGTGCATGTCTTCCCTCACCACATCCATAAACCACCTCCTTGACCTTCCTCTTTTCGTCCTGCATGGTGGCTCCATCTTCAACATTCTTCTACTGATGTACCCCATGTCCCTCCTCTGCAAACCATGACCAAACCATCTAAATTGTACCTCTCTCACCTTGTCTCCAAAACATCCTACCTGCTCTATCCCTCTAATAAACTCATTTCTAATCCTGTCCATCCTCATAACTTTCAATGGAAATCGCAGCAGTTTCAACTTCACCATAATTGGCACTGATCATTGACAAAACATGTTCATCATTTATTATGCAACACAGGATTATTCATTTGGTCATGTGGTTCCCACACTTCTGGTTATACTTGTGTTTAATCACACCCATGATGCTGAGATCTGCCCATGCATGCAGTATTGCTTTTGTATTTCCATTAACTTACCTCACCACACTAGAGGCCAGGAAGGGATTAACAAAGAAAGTGTTATTTTTCTTGCTGGGTGGGAGAGACTGCTGATGCTCTGCAGAGTATCTCCTGTGTTGAAAAGCTGCGATAATAAAATAAAATAATGTTGACCATGAGATGTGATTGTGCTGTGCTTTGAGAAATCGTTAACTGCACAAAGAACTGGTTGAGTTGAATAGCTTGTTGTGAATTATATGTGAAAGTGTAACAGTAAATGCTCTCTTAGTACAATATGTTTATATGTTTATTAAAAGAAGATTAAAATAAAAATTTGTAGAGTTTTTAAACTGTAGGGACATACGGTATTACTAATATTCAGTGGTAAATATGTACACGCACTATACTGTACGCATGTTTGTGACACACACAAACTAATACTTTTATTAGACCGAACATTTTGTGCTTATTCATAGTGACTCCCAATATTCAATTCATTACAGTGTTATCTGTATAAAAGGTTTAACAAGGACATTATTCCCAGGCAGCTTTACGGAGATACAAGTGGTATGAAAATGGAACGTATAAATTTAGTGCCTATAAGTTTGTTCCTTATAAGTTTATCCCTAACGAGTAAGTCAGTGTTGACTGTGGCAAGGAAAATCTCCCTGGGAACCCATCCTCATGACATCTATTTCTTTCAAAACTACTATTTTGAGACAGTTATGTTCACAGTTCAAATTGTGTATTAGAGTAATAGTTCATATACAATGAATGCAAATTTAGCATTGGAACAGAACCATCTTGATTGTATCAGCAACAAATGAATGTTTTATATTAAACATATGGTAGTAGCAATGGCCCATTCTTTTATTTAATGCTCAGGATAAAATCTAATACATAACACTAGTTTTTCACAAGGGTTTGTTGATGCTTTAATAAATTACAAAAATACACATTTAATGGAAGTCCAGTATTTATCATAATTCCACAAATCAGCACCGTCATCCTACTTTCATAATATTTTTTATGTTGACCATAGGTGGTCTAAATAGAGTTTTACCAAAAAAAAAGCAAAGAAATACACAAAATATTCCTCCTTTTGTTAAAAGTGAAATGTTTATACTAGTGTCTAATCATGGAACACAGTGCAAAAGATCATTACCAGTGCAAGCTAAATATAACTAAAGATAGGTATGCTCAATATTTGATTAGTAAGTAGGAGGTGAGATCCTGTCCCTCCTCTTACTGTAAGGTATTTGTCAGGAATTTGTGAGGCTTGCACTAAAGCCAATCAGTAATGTGTTTGGACTTGGGCTGAAATATTTACAGGATAACAATTTAAGAGAGAATTATAGCTCTCGTTGGGAGAGCTTCACTTTTGTGTGCAGCCCTGAAAGCATAAAAACAAGAAGTTGTTAAATTCCTCCATGCCAGTGAGTCCTCCTCCAGCCAGCTGAATAATGCCTGTCAGACTTTTAAGATGAAACAACTTAATGGAAGTATAGATTTGCATGCAGCTTTGTATCAGGCAGAATTCTTGATTACGCAGGTCAGCGCAAATAAAACAGGAAATATTGGTTCTTCAATCTTCTCAAGAACTCAACATCTTAACCATGTAGCATACAATTAGCAAACAAATAGCAAACATTGGTGAAATTTGCAGGTTAACACAGCAAAGATTTTGGCCTTCCACAGAATTCTCTGAAACACAAGAGCACTTATGTTAACTAGGTGAGATCATGAGCTCAAAGTGGAGGAATGCAAAATCAAGATCAGTTTTAAGTTTACATTTCTGTGGTGGGAGAATGGAAGATGTGCAAATTTGTGGTTTTGGGGTTTTTGAGAATTGAATGGTAATTATTTTGTATAATATTAATGAGTAAACGTGAAGTTTCAGAAAGCTGCAGATGAATAAAACCTATATAACATTCTGAGCAAGTTAATCAGTTCATGTTGAGAAAAAATACATTTAGATTTTAAAAAGAAAAAAGACACTTAAATTATTTCTCTGGAATTCTTCCTTTTCGTTTTTTACTCATCCATTTTTTCCAGCATGAATATACACATATTCTGTTGATCTTTATTTGAAAACCAAACTTAGAATCCCTGTGTGATTTACGGATCTCTGAACTGGCTGTAACTTGCACTGAGGCACCACTTAACATGTTCAATACCTGAGTGGGAACAGCAGGGCTAAGTCCTTCCTTTTCATTGAATCATTAAATCAATTAATCAATTGACTTCCACATCAATGCTGCTCTTAACAGATGTCCTAAAATAGATTTTTTTTTTTTTTTTGTGTGTGAACTAACACCACAGGTGATAATTTAAAACACACATAGGAAATTGATGCCGGGACTGATTTCTTTTCAGGCTTTATATAGATTCACAGAACCAGTTTTAAGTGATGTCAAGTGGTTTCCCATTAATGGAGCCTCTTCTTTCACATTGTTCAAATTCATCATACATAATCCATGGTGATTGAAAAGGCACAAGGGAAATACAATAGTGGGTGTAATTAAGAACAAAGTCAATAATTCGCATTAAGCTGGTTCAACACACAGAGGGATTATCAATGCTTAATTATTTATTATTTCACATTAATTCTGTGTGGTTTGAACTAAAGCACTGGTTAAAGGTAAGAAAGGACTTAATTTTATTTTGCTCGCTAGTCATTATTATTACAGAGCTGATGACACAAAGTTTATAGTTGTTGTCTGTGAACGAACACACACACACACACACACACACACACACACACACACACATACATACACACACACACACACAAAATGCCTATGTGGTCTCACAGCCATCCAGTTATATGAACACATCAATGAGACCCAAATTTTACAACTACAGAGTCAATTCTAAAACATCTGTGGCAACCCACCCCCCAACCCCCAAACTGTTACTGGAAATTCTGCTGGATTTGTGCGTGTGTGTGTTGTTCCCACATCACACACTACTGCTATGGCAACCACCATCACATGTCTCGCATTTATGTGACCGACAAAAACCCAGCCTATAGCCCAGTCCAATAAAATCTCAGAACCAACTCACTAGAAATCTTGGTATCATGAGAGAGAGAGAGAGAGAGAGAGAGAGAGAGAGAGAGAGAGAGAGAGAGAGAGAGAGAGACAGAGACAGAGACAGAGAAATACATCATGTAAATCCCTAATCAAGGCAAAGCCCACTCACAATGTGCTGATTCAGCTCTCTGAGAGCCTGTGTTAGGAGAAAAAGGACATGGAAGCAGTAGACAGGAAGATCAGCCTGCCAGACATCTCAGGAGAGTCATAATCTGACAAAGAGCAGTACAGAACAGGACGGAAAAATAGGTTTCATGGCAATTAGCTGAAAACATAATTCAGTTTTGGAATTAAATCAGTTATATTTTTTTTAGGTGGCAAAAACAGTATTTTATTGCTTAACAATGCTACAGAAGTATTCAAAAGGAAAATAAATATTCAGTTTGCAGTAACACTAATTTTCAGTGAAAACTCCAATACAACATTCTTGACCTGAACTGTAATTGTGAAACCTCCTCTACTAAAAAGCTCTGGATAGGATTTTTTTCTAATAGCAAGAAGAGAAGGTGGTGGGTGTAGAAAATTAGTTTCCTCTAATAGCAAGAACTAGAGATGGAGTTTTACAGAACTAAGAAGACAGTGGAGCTTACTCCATAGAGCCTTACTGAAAAACTGAAACTGTAAAAACATGGTTTATTATTCTGTCGAGCAGCACAAAACCTTTGCCATAACCTCCTCATAACAGCCTGCAAATACTGTACTTATCAGTGCCAAAAGAAAAAACTAATTGTATGTAGGGCTATTTATTTATTTATTTATTTATTTATTTATTTATTTATTTATTCGAAACTTTAGCTTCTGTTAATATTTATTAGTAAATTGACCAATTTGTTTTGAATATTATACTTTTCCTACATGATTGTGCTTATTTTGTAAGTAATTTTTATGCTGTAAAATTTGAGATATTAGATTTACTGTCAGCTTGATGCAGGCATTGCATCTCAAATTACTACTTATTTTGATGTTTTTTGTTTTTCACACCATTCTATGTAAACTGTGTGTGTTAAAAAAGAAAGGAATTTGCCATCAACAACCCTGACATTGTCAATATCCCTGAGATAAATCACATGCATTTCCTCTTCATTCTGATGTTTGATGTGAACAATCATTGAAGCTCTTGACCTGTATCTGTATTTTATTATGGCTTATGCTGCTGCCACATGGTATGAGAGATGTGGGATGAAGTCAAGTTAAACCAGTTGATTTTAGGCAGCAGTGCTGTCAAGGCTGCAGAGCTGCATCTGCAGAAAGGAGGTAAGCTGGGTGGTTAGTGGGTTCTGCATGCTCCCTTTAATTACAGGATAGGTCATCATTGCTAGAAACCAACTGTATAATAAGGTTGTATTCTGCAAATCTAATGATGATGTTGGGGTTATGGGTGTGTGTGCTTTCATAGGTGAAGTGCAGGTACTCCAATGCTAAGAAATTAGACTGGAAAAGGAGGGTCCTACTTTACAGATTTTTTGCTCTCAAAATAGTATTTGTTTTTAGTATCAATTTGATAAAAGTACTAAAATGGGACATTTCCTGATAAAAATGTGAGCAGTGCAAAAGTGAAAGGTTGGAAATTCTAGCTGCCTTTTCATCTAAACTGGCAAGATAATGAGTAACTGTAAGTAAACAAATGACATGATGACAGGCTACTATACATGTCCAATCAGACCTCATAGGTTACATGGTTTTGAGTTGAGGAAAACCTGAACACCCAATTTATTGGGTTATTGTCCTTAAAATGCATGTGTGAAGCATTTGTGGCTTTTAATATATCCAGCAGCTTTAGTCCTAGTTAAACCTGAGGCTCAGATTACAAAGAAAAAGGATGATTTTAGTTAGAAAGAATGCTTCTGTAAAGCTATATACATGCTAGACATTGTACTTTGCCAAGATAGAAATAACACAATCTGTTTATTTATGTGATCTGCTGCTTGTTTGGCTTTGTATACACTGTAAATATGCAAATACTGTATATCTTTACTCCCCATGGAACAACCAGTGTAAATTCTGACCAGTTTAATGAGTTAGGCCTGGTTTAAGACTTAATAGGAAATATATCCTGTATAATAAAGGTCATGATTTTGTTGTAGGTTTAAATGTACACCAATGACACTAGGTCCAATTTTGTAATGTGTTTTGAAGGCATTATAAATTCACCTTTAACCCATTTTGTGATAATGATCTGTGGGCTTAAAGCAAATTTTTTTTGTCATTTTTTTTGTCATCTCTTAAGTACAGAATTGAATAAAAATATATCTAAAAAAAACCACCTAATTTTTGAATACAGTTAATATAAAAAGTGCTATAAAAGCATTATCAGATCAGGAAAAATATTAGAAATGCAGTATATAAGTCATTGTTGCTTAATTAGTTTAAATAGCATTACTGATTTGATCTCTGACTCCCTCTTGTGGCCATTCTGCAAACTATCGCAAAAACACTTCCAACTCTCAAAACAATTTCACCAACTGCTTTATCCTGGTCAGTGCTGTGATGAATCTGGAACCTATCCTGGAAACACTAAGCATGAGGCCCACACCTTAGATGGAACACCAGTCAATTGTAGGACATCTCACACACACACACACACACACACACACACACATCTAGGTTCAATTTCGATTCACCATTTTACCCTATTGGAGGGGCCACACAGGATGTTTTGGAGCCAAGGTGAGATAGGTGCGATTGAGATGGTTTGGACATGTGCAGAGGAGGGACATGGGGTATATCAGTACAAGAATGCTGAGGGTGGAGCCGGCAGAAGTAAAAGAGGAAGGCCAAGGAGGAGGTTTATGGATGTGGTGAGGACATGCAGGTAGTTGGTTTAAAAGAGGCAGATGTACTGTAGAGGACAGAGTAATTTGGAGATGGAGAATTCACTGTGGCGACACCTAAGAGGAGCAGCCAGTAGAAGAATTAACCAAATCACATATTAAGAGAATGCATCACTTTTTATATGCTTCATATAAAATCGCTTCCAAGAGTAAAAAAGGCAACAAATTTTACCTCTAATACAATTTTCTTTATTTTAAATAATGATGGTCTTAATGATGGCCTCCTTCAATTGCATTGATCAACTTCAAACCTCTTATCTGCTTACTTTGTCATGAAAGAAGAAGAAAGCAGGGAACACCTGGCCGTCAAACTGGTCATCAGTCAATTGTCCAGGATCTTTTGTGACATTGACATTTTTAAAAAAAGGGACTACATATTGTACAAAAGGCTGTAAATCACTAAAAGCTAAATGTTGTTCACCACCTTAAATTAAAGCTCAAAATCTACACTTCAGTCCAAATCCACCTGTATAATATCTAGAGGCAAAAAAAATTCCACTGGTGTCCAAATACTTTTACACTCTTTTAAAAATAATTGTCGTTTACTGCTATAACTCATTTGATCTCAGTGAAGAAAAAAAAACCCAAAACAAAACGCAAACATTATGTAATCCACTTAAAAGTTTATTAAAAGCCGAGTTAAACATTAGAATACTGAAACGGCATTTCCCCCTACTTATTTGTTCCATTTTGTACAAATCACAGTGGTTCAAAAAAAGTATTACAAAGGTTCAATAAAACATTTTTGCAATGTCTGCAAAACATTCTGATTGTTGCCTTTCTTTATTTCTTTTTTTTATATTACAAAAAGCCCTTTTAGTGTGTGTTGTGTGTGCTCGTTTTTTTTTTTTTGTTTGTTTGTTTCATTACATAAACAAAAAATTTCAAAAGAAGTAAAAAGTTTACAAGATTAACAGAAAGTGCTTAACGGTATAATAGTCATATAAACCATATAAAGAGAAAAAAAAACAAAAGAAAGAATGGTCATCAGCTTCTACTTGGTTGTTGACCGCTCTCCAACATCGAGGTGGCCTTGAGACAGAGATCTTCACTGTATATAAAGGCGACGATACCATTGGTGTTAGAATTGGCATGTTAGTTTTAAAGAAGGCCACTTCCACTGGAGACGAGAGCTGTATAATCGAAGTCATGATCATATTAACCCCATTTGCATATTGTTGATTCCCCACAGCAGTCTGTATAGGATGAATGAAAAGAGAAATGCATAAAGCATCTAAACCACAACCATGTGACGCTCATTCTTATGAAGTCACAGCATGGAAAATACAGGAGTGGGTTTCACCCGAAGATCAAATTCTGCAATTAATTAAATTCATCAGAATTATGAAGAGGTACGTATAGAAAGTGTGAGGTACAAAAAAAACAAAAGAATGTTTGGAAGAAAGAATAGTGAACAATTCGAGGCAGGGTCGCTGAATCAGACAGGAAACATCAGCATTGGAAGAAGCATCTGCAAGTCTTTCCATCACTCTGTAAAATGTGTGCTGCATAATAAGCTGCATTCAGTAGTTCTCGTTTTCTTCTGGAGAGGGCGTGAGTGTCCAACTATGGTGAACACTGTGGGCTGCACGTGCTCTCCCACAGCCACACCAGCATGATCAGATCTAACCCAAAGCAATTATTTCCACTCGTTCAGCAAAAACTACGAGGGCTGGAAACATTTTATACAATAGAAGCAATGGGAAGGGTGCAGCATAAAGACAGGTCAGAGAACAGTTAGCTGTGCTACATAACGTCCACAGGCACTGACAGTAAGAGGAGGAATGCGGTGGTCAGCTGCCTGGCTAAGTGCCTGTGTGTGTTTATGCGTGCACACACGGTTTTCTTTACAATTATTCAACATCTAAAGGCAGTAGTAAAACGCCCTCTTCAGAAAGGCAACACATTTTTTTCCTAAAAAAAAAAAAAATAAAAAAATAAAAAAATAAAATAAATAAATAAATCAAAGGCACAGGCACAGGCAATGCCAGGATACAACAACACGGAGCCCTATGGAGCATTACTATTGCAACTTTTTTTTGGGTGTGTGTGGATGTGTG
This sequence comes from Silurus lanzhouensis, assembly GCA_039877035.1. NCBI lineage: Eukaryota > Metazoa > Chordata > Actinopteri > Siluriformes > Siluridae > Silurus > Silurus lanzhouensis. The sequence continues at coordinate 408,212 of JBCEWE010000495.1, read as the reverse complement.
TGTGTGTGTGGGGGGGGGGGGGGGGGGGTATTGGTGGGATGGTATATAACTGTATATAAACAGTCAGTAGAGTTTCCCCAGAATGAAACACACCTTCACATATGGGCTCTTACAGGAGAACAGACTAATGACAAAGTGCACACCTGATTCTTAATACAAATGTACGCATGACTGCATGCAATCATGTCTGAGAGACCATTCTTCATGCACATTTCCTGTAAACGTGCATCACTCGCCAAGTCACAATGCAAAACTTCAAGGCAATCGCTATAGAATCAGGAAAATAAGTTCATTTCCACCACAATTTCAGCTAAAGTGCATAGGCTGTTACACTGTTAATGAGGGCTTAAAAAACTTTTAGCGCCGCTGAAAAAGTCTCAAAAAAGTTACCCAAGACATAATAATGTTTCTATTAACATACGTACAAAATCCACAAAACTGTCCCAAGACTACAGAAACACATCAACCACCCTGTCTGTTCTTAAAAACCCAAACTTACCAAAGGCATTAATAATATTAATAATTATAATAATAAAGCACACAGATTATATACAAAGACATCATTGCCTTCACCAACAAACATTGGAACATAAACTGCATGGAGCTAAAACAAAATGTCTTTTTTACGGAAGAAACTTTACCATGCTACAAAATGCAGTTTTTTTTTTTAATGCTGGGGTTTAGGAACAGTCAGCCATGCACCACAGATCCAGACAGAAAATGCGTAAGGGACAAAAGAAAGTGCCCAAAATCACCAAGGCAACTCAGTGTACCACCTTCAAGAACAGAAATACACCACTTTAGAGGTAATCACTATTGATTTGCCTATGAGAATAACTTGATAGTCTGAACATCAGTTACTACTGAAGTGCTTAGTACTGAGACTGCGACTTATCAGAGCAATTGTAAACTGGAGCATTAATTTGCATGCTATTTTGCTGAAGGCAGATTGATTTTCGATCAACCAGTTGCTTTTTTTTTTCCATGATCTCAAATATCTTAGCTTTTCTAAGCACAAAAAGCTCCGCCTTGTGTTGAAGTCTTTTGCTATTTCCTTTTCTTCCGAAGATCAGCTTCATTCACACATGGGCCTGTTGAGATTCTCTCGCATTTCTATTTCAGTAGCTGTTGATTATTCGAGCATGTCTCTAGTGAGAAAAAGTCTTTCCACATCATATGTCTCCAGCAAGCTACCACCGGCACCTGGGTGCAGCCTCACGGAGGTGAAAAATCTGAAAGCCAGAAATAGCTGAAGGTGCTAACAAAAAAAAATAAATAAAAAAAATAAAAAAAATTTTTTTTTTAGTTTAAACATTTATAGAAATTGCACTCACGTGAAACTCTGATTTCAGAACATAGCGCCTACTTTAGCACAGAACGAGCAAACAAATACCTAAATAACATCAAAGTGTAATTAGTTAATTAGTAATTAGTTGTGATATTGTAACAGGCACAGGGTAATAAGGATCACCAGGAAAACACCACCACAATGTGTTCGAGAAATACTTGATACTTGATACAGGGACAAAAGTGGACCGGTTATAATTACCAAGCTGTGCCATGTTACCACATTAATACTACATTAGCAAAATCTATCAATAATACCATAAAGCCCATCTTCCTTTTTGCTACAAACCTTCCAATAAAAAGTCATAAAGCTTTTAGAAGAAAAAAGAAAAAAAAATCTTTTAGCCAACACCTTTGCTTTCCTAGTCAACTTTTTTTTTTTAAGTCAAGGATTGCACACAAAGGTTTTCATTACATAAGCAAGTGAAATATAACCACTGCGACAAAAGAATACGACCACCGTGTGATATCTAGTAATTCCAAGCACCATTTTCACTGCATGAACGTGAAAGTATAACTCTATGGTCTTATATTTGCAAATAATAATAAAAGAAAAACAATTCCACCACACTGTCTAAATCCCAAACTTCTTTCTGTCTGCAGAGGTAGAACACAGCAAGTTAGATTGTGGGATGCAAATTTAGTTCTCAGCAAAGAAGAGGAGGCAAAAACATGGCAACCTTATTTTTGGTTATGTTGCAGGTGAGTAGAACTCCAGGACAAAACTCTAAAACAGAAAGAACTGCCTCTAGTGGCTTGGAAATGTAACTGCATGTAAAAAAAAATAAATGCAGTCAGAGCAACATCAACAGACTTTAGAGAATGATAATACTCCCATAGCAGTGGTAGAAATAGCCCTAAATTTAGTCCTCACTGTTATGTTTTCTCCCACACCAAAAGCATCTCTTTGGTGCTTTATTAAAATCGACTTAGGGTAATGTGTGGAGCATCGCACTATTTAGTGTTTTTATCTGCCCACAGTTAACATTAAGTGCTAGCAATAAACATTCTTGGCCCTCATGCATCAACATGCATAGAAAAGGTTTCATGTACACAGCAAAATTTGGATTTGTCAAATGTAAGTACGCATATCGTATGCACAAAAAAGCTTGAAGAACACCAATTCATTCACGACATTCATCGCCGCTGTGCAGGTGCACTTCACAGATCGGTTAAATACAGACACCCACAATTGACCATAAACATAGCATGTAAGAATCACTCCAAAGAGTAATTAAACATTCATGAACTAGCAAGTAAATCAAAATCAGCCTAGATTTTAATCAATAAAGTACCACAAAAAATTATATAGCTGCTACATCCCCTATTTCTCGATCAAATGTGCCTGTAAGCAAAAATCATGTACATGAACAGGCAAAACAGGTATTGCTTTTGTTCACCTTATTTAAATGAATTGAAACACCAACTGATACAACACATCTACAAGCTTTAGTTTTAGGCTCCCATGCAAAAATATACACAAAAACCTAAACAAATATTAGTTTTGATAAATCCCAAAACACAATTTCTGCACAGATTTGCTAGTGAGCAATGTTGATAAATGAGGGCCTTAAGTGGTGTTTCCCCACTAAGTGGCTTTGAGGAAAACTGAAAAGGAAAAAAAATGTAGATCTAAGAGCTAAAAGGGGGCTACGGAACATCCGAAGCAATTTTTTTCTCTTACCGATAGAACAGGCAAAAGTTATTAATTATTGGGGCAAAAAGCATGTACCCCAGTTAAGCTGTATTTACCTTTGCAGGTTATTATTAAATCCCTGACGCTGTTTTAGGTACTAGGTGCAATGTATTTGTAGCTCATATATATTGGATATTTTTCCTCAGGATTAGTATTCATAGGAGAAGCTCATCACACAGCACCATGCTCTATGCATGCTCGGGCGCCAGCGCCAAGGCTTGGTACTGAGGGGGTGAGTGAGGATGCATCGAATTGTAGCACAAGAATAACAGTCTTAAAAGGTAAAGACATTCCCTATGTGTTGTCCCTACAAGGCCTCCAAGCTTGCTGGATTAACACAGTGAAAACACATGAAACAAAGTGAGAAATTCTCCCCATCAGATGATAAGCTAAGAACTCTTATGGGCCACAGCTTTTTGCCTCGGGCTTGGCATTAAACTTGGCTTGACAAGGGAAGGCAGAAAAACGGGGGCAAAGTGGCCCCAGACAAATGTCCATCAGCGAGGACGCACACATTGGACACAGACACAGGTCTTCCCAGGCTCAGCAAGTCTTGAGGCCGAGACAGGGTGAGCGGTGTAGGTGTGGGCGGTGGTTGCCAGATAAGAATGGACCCTCAGGAAATGTGGGGTGCAGAGGAGGACGGATGTCTCCAGAAGCACCAGCCACGTTTGGTGTGCTGCTTGCGGAGGATTTCTTCTTCACGCTCGCGCTCCTTTTTTGAACGGTTGTAGCGGTCTTCCTCCTTTAGGAACCAGACAGGGGGCCAGCGCTGCTTCTCAAAGTGCTTCTGATTCTCTGGAGTAGACAGATGGAATGCAATTATTGAAATGCTGAGAGATATGGACAAATAATGAACAGATCAGCGATGAGGTCAACAATGATGCATGGCAGGCATAAGAGCTATACCTGGAGACATAGTCTTCATGTCTTTGGGGAACTTGCGACATACACTGTTGTAGTTGGTGCAAATGTGATGGAGGCACCAGGCAGAAAGCTGTTTGGCATTGTGGAACTACAGAAGAGACATGGAAATGGAGACAAAGTGTTGTTGGCACAAGGCATCAAACAGTGATTTCTAACAATGGGGCTCGTTTAGAAGGCCTAAATGATCATCCTTTGAACTGGAATTATAGAGACTATGAATAAATGTTTATTTGGAAGATTAATGTGTTCTTTTTGTTCCTTGGCTACTTCAGAATTTTAAATCAGTGTGCTTAACAGAATAATTGGCCCACCTACAGGTTAAAATTTTTTTTGCCACAGACCTAAATTAACATTACCTGGGCCATTTCTAGGTAAGCCAGCACCTGTCCATCAATGTCCGCTCCTTTTACTGCCCACTGCAAGAGCTCTTCAACCGCATGTTGCTCTGAGGACCACAACATACCACAAGATCACTGTTAAAACTCTTCATTTTCACTTGGAATAGTAAACTATTTAAGTTCCATTCCCTTTGCATTGGTTTACATGGAGAGGTTGGGTAATGTAACTATTACCAGGTTCCATGGGATTTTTGATTTGATTTGATTTTTTTTTTTTTACACACTGTCTGTGTACGTGTCTGGAAAAATCATATTCAAATTTTATCTTCTGAAATTGAAGAGCAAATAACCAAAGGTAACATATATATATATATATATATATATATATATATATATATATATATATATCCAATCTTATGTCATTTTTATACCTCTTTATATCCTAGTGGGGAAGATATTTTGTGTATTTACCTTTAAGACACTCTAATTACTTTTTTTTTTCTTGTCTGACAAACAATGCATATGGACAGCACATTTATTTTTGATTCATACAGATGCTAATGGATCATCATGTCTATTGAAAAAAATGTTTGCCAAACAAATGATCTGGAATGTTATCCTGTTCAAAGAATATTTGAAATACCAGGATGTGTTTGACACTAGACTGACTGCTTACATTCAATGAGTATTAATACTTTTCAAAGTCTACCTGTAAGACCCACAAGGCGGGGCAGGCAGAGACGGTTGGCAAGTATTATGAGATCAATTGGCTCCAACTCAGGGCAGGGCATGAGCAAGCCACAGTACAGATACTCCAGCACAGCTCTCATACAGGCAGTACTGGTGTTGGGTATGGACACCTGAAGAAAGAAAATACAAGGAGAAATAATTATACCATAATAAAATTAATACATTACTAACAGCTGCTAATAGTGAGAAAGTATTAAAAAAAAGAATCTGTGGCAATTTGTGGATGTTTATTCATAGCTCAACTCCAGCATATGGAAACGCAAAGGGCAGACTAATCCAGTAGTGAAGCAATCTGCTTTTCATCTTTCCCTGTTGACACAGGCAGGGTCTTGGCACATACCCATAAGAGAGGGCTTCACACTGACTACTGGACATGAATTTGGAGGACAAGTGGTCAAGAGAATGAGGGTGGACATACTGTATATAATAGATTAGGCCATACAGAGAAACAGTTGCCTTTTCCTGATTCGAAGCTCTATTCAAACAATTGCGTAGGCTTGACGCCACTGCGGACATGACCTCTGCATCATCAAAGGACTCTACAGTGTGTCTCCATTTTGCAACAACACCATCCAAAATCATAAAGACTCCCCCCCCCAACCACCTGCAAAGTGTTATCTAATCAAACTCATTTCCCATTTCCTGCCCAAAAGTTAAAAAATTAATGGGAGGAAGACTATTTATTATGTATTTGATTTATTCTCGGAAGGAACCTCAAACAATGGCATGCCTATTTAACTCCAGCAAATCAGGAGGCAGCTTTTAGTAAATATCAAGAATGTTCCAGATCCAACCATGGCAGTATTTACTTCATGCTGTCACTTTCCCTCATACTGGCATCGACACCTCTGTGAATTAACACAAGATGAAAAGAGTTTAATTGCCTCTGGATGTGCCAAAGACCAGAAGTTTTATGTCAGTCTGCAGAACAGAATCCTTTCACTTCTACTGGCACTATAAAGACTTTCATAGAGGACACGAAAATATGATTCGTTATAAAATAAAAAACCTTAAATCTGAAAATGGACGGAATCCAAGTCCTTAGCACTAAATGTATAACTTGACATGAATCAGTGACTATAATGAAATTATATTCTACTGGAATTTTATAGAAACAATGTATAGTCATGCATAGCGGAGACAGAAGATATGGCATATGACTGAAAGTGATTGAAGGTAAGGTACGGGAAAATTAGACAACAGCAGAATAACCCAGGGGGTCCTTCTGAAGCTCAGGTGTGCCCCACAGCTGCCTAACTAAGAACCAATTAGTAGAATGTCAGTCTGACTGTGGCATCTAATTACAACGAAAGGGCAAAGAGTTAAGACATGCAGTAGTACTGCAGGAGGTTTAATCCAGTCAAAGATTCAACATCATGATCTGGATGTTTTTAATAAGATTGGTCCATGCTTTTAAATTTATGAATTTTTTTTTTTTACATTTAACTGCCCTAGCAGTGTCCACCTATGATAGAGAGTTGCCTTATTTTAATAAGAATAATAACAAAAATATTAAACAATTAACACATATTAAAAAATATTAATTGAAATGACACGTATTTAACGAGTATCTGTAAACAGGGTCACAGAGGAAAATATAAAACATGTGACAGACAGTCACAACCCACAGTCTGCATCATGCACTGAATTCTTCCTGTTCACCATCTTTCCTCTTTCCTTTCACTTCATCTGACAGGTTTTCACAGTTGAGCTTTCAAGCTTCCCCTCACTCACTCACTAATCAACTCTGCTGTCATGGGTGCTGTTGCCGAGAAGCGTTTTGATGCCTGACTGTCGGCCATGCTTTCACAGTGCAAGCAGTTACACACATTGCAACCAACGGAAATAAATGTGCATGCTCAAGGGTTCAAACTGATAACTTTGATTCTTGAAGTTAAGTGTGGTTGCAAGTGCGACAATTTCAGCACAGGTTATTATACACAAATCCGAAATGTTAAATGCGCTATATTTCCTGCCTTCAGGAACAAAATGCTGCCTCCAGTCCTATTTGAATAAACACAAAAAAAGAAACGTGTTCTAAAAAGTGTAAAATTAGAGCTGTGGCAGATGTATCCAAGTGTTGTGGGGTTATTAAATATAGCTCAGTTTAGCATGAAAAGCACAAGTTGTCCAACACAGCTGCACTCTTGCAGAAATTTTTCATTGGAGACTACAGGATGCACTCTAAGCTTTCGTGGGACTTAAGGCCTCCGAGTGGCATTGTGTCTGCTTATACAGAACACTGTGCTCTGCATGACAGAAGGCCCAGATCTATTGCAGCTCATTCTATAAATAGTGTTGAGTTCACTACAGTCAGTTGTCATGCTAGCTTGTGCCAGAAAGAGCCACAAACGAGGCTGGGGTTACTGTTTACGTTTGGTTATGTGTCACTGTTTGCTAGGGTACGACTTATTCAATAGTGGTGTAAAAGGCATGTCTCAAAGTACAATAGTGAGCTAAAAAACAAAAAAACTAAATGAGAATATTGACATGTCGGAAAAGGATACACTGTGAGAAGGAGAGTTGATTTTAAAAGCAATGGAATTACATTTACATTGCTGCATGATGCCTGGGATGTCTCCTGGTGCTGTCTTATGCACAAGATAACTTTTTTAGAATGGACACAGCATATTGAACGTTGATCAACTTAACTAATAATGGGTAGCAAACTAAAGGCATCTAATCATTAGTTGTGCTGCAGAGTTTGGATTAGTGTGTTTTATTCCCTTAGTTTTTGTTACCTTAAAGGCTAAAATTCTGCTCTTTATATCACCGACTGATCAATTTACATAGAAATTAAGGAATTTATAAAGATCAAGACAATAAATCACAGGAAAAAAAAAGTCCACTTGTTTTCTAATTGTCCTTCTTCTGAAAATATTGTTCAGGATATTTAGGTCCCAGGTACAACAATAAGACTCAAGGTATCTGAATTTATAATAAAAATTCTATAGATATATTTACATATGAAATCATGTAATGAAAGAGCTGCAATAATCCTACCTTCAAGTATATGGATTAAAATTGGGTCAGTTTAATTGTATGGCAGCTGATCATTAAATAGTTGTTAGAGTCCAGGATTGTTCATGTTTTACTGCGATACCTGTAAATTAAGTAGGCCATTCTCTTTTAGGCATTAAAACTAAATCTTGCTTCACAAAGATTAAATGCTTTCCGAAAACTAATAACCTGGTAATGACTTGAGCTCATATATCTATTTAATATTTAATCTTATTCAAAGGCATCCACTGACTGATTACATGCTATAAGGCCCAGCACTGCTATTTTGTTCTCCAGCACCTCGCATTGCTCTTCACATGTCCTCATAGTAAATACTGTCAGAATGCATAAGCGGACAGCATCTTATTTCTTGCATCAGTTCCTGGTCTGGCTGCAAGTTTAGCTTCCTGTAATGAATGTAACACGATACAAAGCCATCTTATTCTGTTACTGTTAAATGCACCAGGATACCTCGAGTTCCTTCACTGCCTCTCGGATCAGGACCAGTCCTGGAGCCTGGCCCGTGAGAGTTTATCTTTCCAGAATTCGAGATGACAGAGGTTGTTCATGAAAAATAAATGGAAAATTCTTACCTGAACTTTAATAGATTCATGCAATTTAGTTATATATAAAAGCTATTTTATTGAACTTATGAGGTTAAAAACAGCTAATATGCAGACTCTGATGATAAATAATAATAAAAATTATAATTATATATATATAAAATATACACATGACTTTTCTTTTGTTTCTATTTACATTTATTATTATTATTATTATTATTATTGGCTAAGCTAAAACCTAGTATAATATCTAATGTGTATACAGGTTTGATGGGAAATTAAGTTCACTTTCGATTAAGGAAACACCAGAGCACACAGACTTCCTGCCACTGCAAGCTATGCACCAAACAAAAACATGCACATTTGAAAGGACACAGAAGTTTGAGTTTCCCTTCATACTGTGCCTTGTATATTCAGCACCATTGACATGAGAGAATATGTGACACACACGTAGTAATATATCACACAGAAGACTCTGCTTTAAATCTGGTCCTGCTCAAAGTTCATCTTAGGGAGTTTGTTCTTTCCACTGTGTGTGATGTCTCTGATTAGTTCCTACAGCTGTTTTTTTTTTTTCTTTCAATGCAGCACCTTTCCATTTACTTTGGACACAGTGCAGAATCCTCAACTTTATCAAAACATGGACACCTGACTGTGGCACCCAATCATTCCATGGTAATCCCTGTAAAACCTTTCCTAATGGAAACACTGTCAAAATGTGCTTGTCAAAACCACCTGGCGACATGCTACAGAACAGATTTAATCTAAATCCATGAAGCAAGATTTAAAAACAATCCTTGAACATCTGTTGAATTGATCTAATATAAGTCAATTTTAGAAGCTATAGCTCAACAATAACAAAGTTTAGAGAGAATAAAACAACAAAGAAACTAAATATACCACAAAAAGGAGACAATGCAATCGATAAGTTAATAATAGTAAAATCTCTCTCAGCAGTGTTTTGGGAGCTTCAAAGTAGGCAAGACCAGACAAGACCCAGACAGCATTAATTTCGTTTCCTGAGAGATTTCCAGACACACAGACACAAAGCAGACATCTCGGCAAGCATTTCAGTTTGTAGGCATGCTCCCACTGTTCCATGACTTCCTCCGTTTTAGTCTTTTTGGGTCAAATTGCCCAAATGCTCCAATTGAGAGGATGCCAAATCCAGCAGGGCGCATCCCTTATCTTTGTAAATGTGATGGTTTCTTGTTGCTGACATTACAATATAGGTCAGGTTGCCATGGAGGTAACCTAATTTTAACTACCTGTGCCAGTTACTGTTGAGAGTTATGACTTAGTATCCAGATGGCCTTGTATAAGCAGTGGCTTTAAAGGAGTCACTGCAGCCGCAAATGTTGACAGAAATAAGGACAGATTGCAAATGAGGCCTTATAACCACTGTACATTAGACTCTGTGTACATTTTAATGCTTTGCATCGATTTACACAAAATACAACAAATCTATAGCCAATCATAAAAAAATTTCAACTTACCTCCTCAATGTAGCTCTCCATAAAAGATCCACGAAACATGGCTGCCATCCAGTCACAGCTAGAGATAAGCAGAGGCTTGTGGGCAGGTAGGACTCCATCGTCCAATTGAAACACCACATCTAAAACCATTCGGAAAAGAGCACACATCTTGGCGTGTGTCACAGAGTCGGGGCTACAGAGGGGGAAGACAAACAAACACAGAGAGACAGACGGAGAGACAAATAGACAGACAAACAAATAATAAATAGACAGATACACAGGGCTAATAAGAAGACTGAAAATAGTGAGGAGGGGCCTGCCAGTTGCTGCTAGATGTGAAAATAAATCTTGCATAGTCAGAGATGTCATTTTAATCTCTGAAAATCTGTGCTCAGAAAATCTTAATGCTTGAAATGAAATTAAATAATTGAATAAAAAGTCCGTCAATATTTCAAGTTATTATAATAAAAAAGCTGTTAGCCAAGAATTAAAATATAAATTCTATAACTATCAGAAATATTGAAAATAAACCATTTAAAAGATTATGTGAAATAATTCAGTGATTGAACAATATGTTTAGTATGGGTCCATACTAAACATACAAAATATTGTTTAGATCTGGGGAAAACTCTTAAAATATCTTTCCATCAATATTAGAATCATTACATCTAGTGAGGCAGTTGCATGCTGATTAGTCATTTCTAAACAAGTCTCAAATTCACAACTGAATTAAACATTACAGCTATCATTTGTGCCCCTGCTTTTTGGTGCACCTCCAAATATAATGTGCACCAGTCACCCCTGATAATGTTCACACAGCAAGCATGAAAAGAAGAAAGGGATCTAAAGCAGACAGTTAGGAGAGATTAATGATGGCACTGGTCAGACAGAGAAGCAAATTAGTGATACAGTGATATAAAGGAAGATGGTTAATCATTATTAATGACATAAAAACAAAGACACACATAAAATACAAGACATGACTGACGAATAAGACACAAATAACATCACACATATTCACAGATCACAGAATGACTCACTGACAAATAAAGAAATAATATTCTGCTTTGCAAAATAAATTTAAAATAATATTAATATAAAAGAGTAAAAATACATCACTAGAAGACATTGTGAGCAATTCTATTCAAATTCAAAATAGAACTGCAAGTTGAACAAGTGAGCTTATTAGTCACATTTATATATGAAATGATTCTGTGGTTCATGACTGCAGACTAGTGGAAATAGATGTCACATGACAAAATAACTGCATACTTACCATCATGGGCAAGAACATCTACAGTAACAGGCAAACTGATTTGAGGAGAAAATAATATCTCTGACAAAACGTGAGGTTGGAGATGAAGCAAAGCATCAGGTGCCTACCAGCAAAGGTGCCTTTGCTCAGGCACTCTTTGATTCGGTTGGCGCGGCGCACATGGAAGGCTTTGGTGATTTCCTGGTTCATGAAGCTTTCACGGTTCAGCACGTTGGCCACCATCATGCGCAGATCAAAGACCTCCAGAAGCTCTGCAATGGTGGCCACCTGCATCAGGTCATTCCGGCCTTCATCTAGGTGACCTGTGTACAGGTACTGCAGCACGGCCTGAGCAAAGGTGAGAAACACACATCAGCAGTTCTAAAAATAACCAGAAAAAGTCTATTTCCTCATACAAACAATACAATTAACAAACGTATGCATAAACTATTTAAAGAGCTGTTATTTACATGTTTTTTCTATTGGTTAGAATTTCAAATAAACTTTTGTCTACATATCATGTGTATTACAAAAAAAGGATTGTCAAACTAAAATGAAAATTGTGCTCTAAAATTGTCAATGTTAATGCCCAAATTCAGAGGCAATATAAGTTATAGAATAAAATGTAGCTATATGGACTATATGCACTATAATTAAATAAATAGATTTTAAAAAGCTAAATTATCTATAAGGAGTCTCTACATTTCATTATTCTTTTTAATTTCTAATTAATTCAGCGGCAGAAATCAGGATAAGTTAGATTGCAGTAAGTGAACTGAAGGTCTTATATTGTCCAAAAAATTCTTTGAACTTGAATGTTCATAGGAGTGAACACTAGAGTTGGGTGCCCAGAAATCCAAATTTTAATAAAATATTCTTACATCTTAGACCAAACATGTACAAGATATAGTCCCATTAATTATTTTTATCTTTTAATAACTTACCCTGAAAGGTGCCTCCTGAATAAGTTCATCCATGGATACAACCGTCATGAGTCTTGGTCGACTTGTTACTGGGTCGTCCACCTTTTCTAGGTACACACCAAGAAACCCCCGGCCCCATCCTAATAGTGGACGACCAGTTCCCAAAGACCCGATAGCATATTGCCCTCGGGCTGGTAGGGCATTATCACTTTGGGAAGTCCTCATTAAACCCTGCTCCAGGAAAAGCAGTCTCCTGTTACCCTTGGTCCCCCCATCAACATCTTTATCAATATCAAGGCTCTTGGCACGTCCTGCCTGCTCTTTGGCTCCTCGTCGACTTTGCTCCTCCTCCTCACCACCCTCCAGAGTCTCATCTCCATCCTTGTCTTCCACTGTAGATCCTAGGTCCATAGTGAACAAGTCGTAGAACTTGGAACAGGAGGTGGCTAGATAGACTTTATGAGCAAAAACACGAGTGACACCACCTTGGAGAAGGAATAGGACATCTGCGCATAAGGACTGACAGAAGAGAGAGTCTGGGCCTTCTCCATCCATTGGAGGTGGATCAGGGATACCTACTACAGGCCGCGGAGGTCTAGGAGGTAAAAAAGGTGCCTGAAGAAGAGGCCGCTGAACCTTCTTTAAATGAGACTTCCAGAATTGGAGGTGGCGACGAGAGATCAGTGCTGCACGAATGGCATTGTCAAAGACGTCCTTGACACCAAACTGAGCGACAATGCTGGTCTCATAGTAGGGCACACCTAGTTCTTTAGCCACCTCATGGCCTCGTTCAGGTGGAAGGATATCAGTGGGTTTTATTGGTCTGAGGAGGAAAAGGTGATAAGCAAATTAAATTAAAACTCAAGCAAAACAAAGGTTGAGAAAGATATTGATAGGATAAAGTATGTGGATCATACTTGGCCAGGGGCCTACGGGCCCGATTCACCGCATCTAAGTCAGCATAACGGAGGTCTAGTTGACAGCCCACGAGAATAATAGGGGTGCGAGGACAGAAGTGCTTAATTTCGGGGTACCACATGGTACGGACGTGGCGGAGGGAGTTTGGGTTAGCCAAGGAGAAGCAGAGCACCACCACATCAGACCTAAAAAAAGATTCTTTGTTATTTTTCTTAGATTAAAAATATTCACACTCAAAGGCATTTTACTACTTAAATCACTGCTTGGGTTCATTTTGTTTTGAATTAATGAATGTATGAACAAAGATACAGTGGATAATAATCATGAATTGATGACAGTGTGGCAGGCAGAAATACACAGTGTGTTTGTGCAAATAATTGTTTCATGCTAGGCTTTAATTATGCCAGATTTTTATTTATTTATTTTTACAAAGGCTTCCATATTCTTCCCTGAGAAATAAATCAATGAGGTGTTCACAAACAGTTGTGTGCATGCTGCCAGGCATCAAGGAAAGCATTCCACTTTATTCTGTTTTTGCCAGCCATGGCTTGTTTTGTTGCTTGTCCATATAAGACAAACGCACAAGTATATAAATCCTTTTTTTATTATTATTTCAATAATATAAGGTGTATGCTTGAATTAAGGAAAACACTGGCCATAAAATAAATGACCAATAACAGTAACTAATAACTTTTATATTTTGTACAGTAAAACAGTGGTATGTTTTTTGCTTGGACCATCATAACTCTGTACTTAGCTATGTACTGTATATGTACTGAGTGATATTTTACAGTAGTGCACTTAAAGGCATGGGATGTTATGCTAAACTTGTGAGGGACACCACTTTTCACATTAAGTTATCCTTTCTGAGGAAGTACCCTGGCTCTTAGCCAAGGTAAGGAGCAGCACCATTATCATTCTTCTCACATATTTGATGGTTAAACAGAATTGTTTACCCAATAGAACACCCACCGGTGGAGTCCTTCTAGGAATTTCTCTCTCATTGATTTGGATCTTAAATGCTGAGCACAGAGAAATACTGGCCACTGGCCAAGGTGGGTAACCGTTGATTATTTGGTGTTTCCACAACAGGACAGAAACATTACCAGCATGCCCTGCACACAATCTCCTGCCCAGGCAGAATAGCTGAGCTAGTATTTTTATTTATCAGAACCAAACAATAATGCTTGTACTTTGGACGTGCCTGACAGTCACATATGCATCTACACACACACACACACACACCCACACACACACACACACACACACACTAGGAATGCAAATCTCTGTTTCTGGGTAGTAAAAATATATAAAGAGAGACAAAAACAACAACAATGGTTTCTGGTTCTTTTACCTAAACCACACCTTCTCCTCTTGGCTCCGCTTTATGCTAAAACCCCCTGAGCCAAAATATCAATACGGATCAACAAATCTTTTAATAAGAGCCTCCACACAGCCCAATTATATTGCATTAACAGGCCAAACAGCAGGATTATGTAAAATCCCAAATCTTAGCAAACCTACATGTACAATTTGACTAAGAATGATGAGTAGAAATCAGAATATAAGATGAGGTAAGACTGTAAATGGAACCGAGAAAGTAGCAATGTTATATTGAACATAATTAGGCTTAAGTGTAAAATAATGGGGTGTAGTTTTACTGACCTTCCGTAAGCAAATCGTCTGTCTTTGTGATGGTCTCCAAATGTATCCCACAGCCTGAGAGACACACTGACTTCATCCACCACATCTCTAGATCTTTCCAACACCTTGGTGAGAGACGCAATTATGTTTTTATGTTTATTTTAACATTGTGTTGGCCCATGCATATATAAGTGTTGATTTACAAGGATAAAAAAAAAATTTATAAATGCAACATATTATTTACCTTCTATCTGGCACAATGATAAAATAATCACGGTCATAAAATTGCTAAAATTATACTAGTTATCTGATTGAGTTGATTTTGTGTTTAACACAAGGTAGTGATATAAGAAAAAAATGAAGTAAGAAATAAAATAATTCGACAACAATTATAACAAAAACAAAGAGAGGAAAAATGTAGTCTGTAAAGAAAAAAAAGACAGAAATAAGAGAAAATGATTAATATAAAAAATATAGACTAAGAAAAAGTTAAAAAGGAGGATAAAGTGTCTGCTATAGTTGAGGATTCCACAAGAAATAAAATTTTTACAGCTGAAAGAACACCACTTCATAAAATTTTTTACTTTAGAGATGCAATATAGCCTTATTATATTTGTATACATTCCAACATGTTGTGCAGACGCCACAGGTCTACCCACCTCCTGGCACACTCTGTACTGGTCGATGGCCCACACGGTTGGCACGTGGGTGGCGAGCAGCTGGTACTGCGTGAGGGTGGCATTGCAGGCACGAGCACAAATAAGACGGGTTTTGCCTACGGCGTTATCACCCACCACCACACACTTTATAGTCTCCACATTAGGCCTTTCATAGTCTGTGTCTATATCCATGGAGAGGGCCCTGAGAGCAAGAGAGAGAGCGAGAGAGAGAGAGAGAGAGAGAGAGAGAGAGAGAGAGTACAAGTGAAAGGAAAAAGAAAAGAATGAATACATAAGGAAGCATTGGTTACTAAATACTCTTTACCGACACATAATGCCCTAATGTATCTGCAAATATGAATCATAAATAAATGATGGCACCCTAAAGATACCCCTAATGTTTACATCATAAAACCATAAAATCAATCATAATGTCACCAAGAGAAACAAACAAAACAGTTCACAGTAGTGATCACTTGCTTATACACCCCTCCCAGGAAACAACAAAAACATCCTTCATTTTTTTTTTTCCCCACTAAGTGAGATAGCAGCATTTCTGAGGAACTGCGAGAGCCAATGCTACTAACAGAGCCCAAAGCTCAGTGGCAGAGTTTATTTTGGAAAAGTGCGCAAGAGTCCCATCTGCTAATGTGGACTACATGAAAGCCAGAGCGTTTGTGCGCACGCTCACACTCTCACACACACCTACTTAACTCCCCAGGCATTAATCCACACTAAGACAGGAAAAAGGAAAAAAAGCATTACCTACTTAAAGGATGCTGTTAGATTTGGCATAGCAGTACAATGCTGTAACCTAATATCCATGACAACAACAAAAAAAGCTTTTGTAAAAGTTGGATGTGATTAAGCAATGAGGATGGGGCGGGTGACGAAAGTGTGCAATGCTGAGCTGAGAGCCGTTAGGTTAGTATTTGTAAGCTTTACACACACATACAAGACAGTTAGAGGTCTTGTGTTTAAAGGTAAATGTAAATACAGTGACTCGTGGTTAGATAACAAGTTTGCATGTTATAAGGACATGCTCCAGCCCATTTTAGAGATCCTAAGAGCTATTCATTCATTGATATTTCTCCACACAAAATTCCTCAGCTCCACACACCTTAAAAGCGTCCCTCATGCAGGAACGAACAAAAGCGGTCGCCTTGCAACGCTTTCCATTCAGCAAAGGATACAGCTATCTGCATTACAAGCAGCAGAGCATTCGGCGAACCAGCCCTGACAGGCTTCCTAAAAAAAAACATCGATGAAAGATTGATAGAGCTGCTGCTTATTATGCCATTGACAAAGACGTCATTGCTGTGACCTGCTATGCCAAGCTGGGGGGTGTCTAAAAACAGCTCCTATTCAGAGGGACATACGAGCCATCTTTTTAGCCAGCGTGTCCCTCTCGTCTCATCTCTCAAGGATGAGAAAGCAAGACTAGAATCATTCACCATATGGCTGAAAGAAGGAGAATGAAGGCAAGAAAGACATACCGGCCTTCAATAAGCTTGAGTAAGTTTTCCCAGAATAAACATTAAAATGTGTCCATACCAGAACGGTTTAGTTTCAGTTTTGCACCATCAAGCGCTATTCATATTTTTTTCAGAAAATGTCATAATTTAGTTTTAGATTATATGTGAATTGTGAATTCCTTTTCATCTTCCTCTCGAGATTCAATCAGCATTGAGAACAATGTTGGTCCAACGGCCTGATATATCATGTCATAACATTTAAAAATGCACAGCGTGACGCAAACTCTCAAAAGAAAGCACTTCCAAATAAAAAAAAATTTTTTTTTTTAATCATTCATAAAAAAATTAATAATATAGCTGCAAGCAACCACTAAAACAAAATTTGATTTTAACATTTAAGAAGGGTCATAAGTTCACAATCTTTTTTATAATTAGGATCCCTTACAGTCATAATGCGCCTAATTATTCTGAAATGTACTTTTATAACTGGCTTTAATTAAAATTACCAATAGATTTGTTAACATTACTTGTAAGTAAATAAGTAAATAGCTGTAATTAAAGTAAGCTGTCATTTCCACCATTGTGACAAAATGAGAAAAGATAGCGAACCCCACAAGCATGTATACACAAATAGAATCCCTTTTTTTTTCTAGCCAAAGAATCCATGAAGAATCCTTGTTTCTAAGAGTGTAGGAGGAAGCAGCCTACCTTGACGTTTCTATTGCGAAGCACAGACGTTTTACATGTTGCTCCAAGTAAACAAAAACCCTGCCTTGTTCACACAGGATAAGAGCCGACTGACAAAGATCAATGGTTAACTTGATTTTATGCTAGTCATGCTTGTGATGACTCAATATCGGAAAATCGTGCAAAAGGTCAAAACTAATGTTTCGATGCTGTAGAATAATGTGAAAAAAGTGTAACATATAGGTTAATATACACTGGTTTTAGATTAACCCATTTTTTTTTCCATTGAGAAGGAAAAAAGGGTTTCACCCTGACTGACCAGTACAGGCTGTGCTAGGTAATGATTCCACATCACGATTTTCTTTTAATCCAGGACCATTTCATCAAATTGTCTGGGTATTTTCTGCTTTACGGCTTATAACGTGAAATGCACATGGTTGCTGTGTTTAGAACAGAAAAGTGTTTGATACCTGCGATCTCTGTAGGCCAGTAATCAGCTTAGAAACAGAGCAGTGGATGATGTAATCTAACAGCAAATACCTTTTTTTCAGGAATTTATAAAAAGGAAAAAAGAGAGAGAAAGAGAAACAGAGAGAGAGAGAGAGAGAGAGAGAGAGAGGAAGAGAGAGAGAGAGGAAGAGAGAGGGAGTATCAACCCTCCTATTGCTGTCTGATTCTAGCTCTCTGGGTAGTGACCGTGTGAGGAACTGCGCTGTGTGACAGTGAAAAATATACTGTGTTACTATTATTATAAAATAAAAAAAAGAATGTTATAAATATTGCTTACATTTCTAATGCTTTACCAAATGCAAAGACTTTTATGCCACTGTGCAATCAAATAAAAATGTCTTGATATTTATACACCATGCTGCAGGCAGATGAACTTAGAACTTGGCAAAAAATCCAGAAACCAGATACCTTCAAGCCAGAGTTTAGTTTCACTTCCATCAGCTGACCGACATGCTGTCTCACACTACAGAACACACACACACACACACACACACACACACACACACACACACACACACACACACACACACACACACACACACACACACACACACAGGCAAGCGCATGCCGACACAGGGGTAGACACAACAGGTATCAGTGAGCAGGGACAGCAGAGTGAGTCAAAAGTCATAAAGAGTGAATGGTGCCTTTTGCTTTGTTAGTGAACGGCAAAGTGTAGAGAATGAAGTTGTCTAACAGGAAGTTAGGGGAAGAGAGATAGAAAGCAAGACAGATAATAATGGAGGTATGCAATGAGGGACAGTCAGTGTGGGTAGGTGACAGTGAAAGCGAAACAGACAAACAGAGAGACAGAGAAAGGCAGAGAAAAAGAGAGAAAGAAAGGCAGGGACAGAAAGAGATAGAGCAAAGACCAAGAGAGAGACAGAGACAGAGAGACAGAGAGAGAGAGAGAGAGAGAGGCAGACGCCTACTCCATTCACAAACATTTCACAGCCTACACAATAGTCCTTCTGCTCAATTCAACTGAGCCAAACTCTGTTTCTTTAGATTATATACACAATGTTGCCAGTTTATTAGGAACACCTACTGGCCGTCTATACTCAATAACCATTGATAAGATAAAAATATACAATTAATATACAAATAATAAACGGACAGTATTTGCATAATAGACCAAGTAACCTGTAATAGTTAAAAAGTCTATACTGGGCACTTTATTAGACACACCAAGCGTGTTGGTACAGTCTGGAGGTGTACAAATAAAAATGTGTTTTGTTTTTCCATTCACAGTTTGTTTTAACAGCTCTCTAGCCCTTTATCAGAGGTCAGTTTCTGGATACAGGGCCTGAATACCTTCTACATGCATGAAGTTTGGCAGAAATGATTTTGTGTATGTATGTGCAGTAAATAACACGAACACTAAAGAGTTTGGTCTATTTTGGCAGTGCAGAGGCCAAACCAAGCTCATTTTTATAAGGCCTGAGTTGAACATGCTCCAACTGGCAAGACGTTAAGGCTGCAGCGTTTGGGTCCGATTCAACTCTGATTTGGCAGGATTGGCATTAGCACAAAGGATGTCTTCACCAAACCCTGCCTCTTTAAGCTAGTCAAGAGAAACCAGCTTGATGCCAGTGGGTGCCACTGACTTCCGCAGCATTCTTGAGTAACTGTGGGCAAATTTAATGTAAAACTTGCAGATTTATAGCCGTGGTTGTTCTAAGAGACCTAAAGCTCAGTTAAATGTATATTTATTTCAACATGTGTAAAAGGCAAGGAGAAGAACATTTTGACAAAAGGTCCACAGTTGGACTGTTGAACAAGACTGTTAACTCTCGACTGCTTCTCTTTATACTTGGATAGATTGCACATCTACTGTAATACACTGGAACACACTAGGATAGAAGGATAGTCTAAATTAATACAGCTGTAACTCCTTTTCTTACAAGTTACAAAACAATACACTGCCCAACTGGTTCTGCTTTAATACCGATGTAAATGTTACATCAAAAGCAAAAGAGCAGACTGGACAAAGAAGGCTACCCTATACAAATGACACAGTTAATAGGAGACAGCGCACTGCTAATCCCTTGGCTCTTCACATACATAACCACTGGAGCATGACCATATCTGATGCCTGCCAAATCAGAGTTGAATCATACACAATGATCCAAATCCATTTTTTTTATATTTATGAAAAAAAGCATTATTTGTGATAAAAAAAAAGTTTTGCATAAAAAAAAAAAACTAGGAACACTTTGTTCGCCTCAAAATGAATAGCATTGCCTACAACCTATAATAAACTGAAAAAAAAAGAAGAAGTGACGTATGAAAAACCGGTGTGGCCTTGAAAAGGACAAAGAGAAAGCACTCTCCTCGGGTTTTCTATCAAACTCCAGCCCTCGCTCGTACGATAGCCATTAAGAATAGATTGAAAATGACGCCCAGTCCATTACGACTGTACACTTTGAATGTCTTAAAACAACCCTCGGATGATGCACATGAGCCTGCAAAGACATCTCAGCCACGTGTAGGGATGCGTCCATGCATGAAAAGGCTGAATCAGGATGTAGGTGCGCAGCAAAGCAACCTGCCAAGTAACTGCCCTGTGATGTTTAACTAGACAAAAACACTCCCAATGATGGAGACCGGGTGGACCTCAGCTGTCAGATGCTCACCAAACATATCCACACCTTTGCCCTGAAAGGTAAATGCAGCCAAGGACAGAGTAAGGCTCATTAAGTCTGGCCAGGACACCTTTCTTAAGTTCCAACAGTGCTGCCAAAGTGAATTTAGGGGTTAGAGGAGTCTCTCTTGTTATTTGAAATGCATTCGTGTGTGTGTGTGTGTGTGTGTGTGTGTGTGTGTGTGTGTGTTTTATTGCACTACCTTATTTGACAAGATCATCTCATCATTTTCCAATATATGTAAATGCTGCATATATCTATAACCAGGTATGCATGATATATATATTTTTCCGAGAGTAGTCATAGAATAAAACAAGTCATAAAATCACATTTCTTCAACTCTGAGAACAGCACAGACGTGTCCTTTTCTTCATCTGTAGAACTTTGAAAATGTCAAATGCAACAGACAAAATAACTAATAACATGAGAGCACAATAATATAGATAATTGGGGGGGGGGGTGTGATGATGTTAAAAATGTACAGCAATGCTTTGAAACAAAAAATCTGAGTGGGGTCTTGAAGGCAATGTGAGGACACTTTCATGCTTGATAACAGTGCTGTCAGTGTGAACGACTTTCAGCAAGCAAATTGCAGAAGTCTGAATTTCCTTAGTTGTTGTGGTGCATGGGGTTTGAATGTAAGGGGGGTTGGAGAAATTAATCTGGGATTGTAGATTCAGTGCTAAAAAAAATGTATAACCCAGCACAGTTTAGTATTCAGGAGGAATATTGTGTTTGAGTATTTCCTGCGATTACATCAGGTGAAGAGATGCTAAGAAGCTTGTGGTGCGGCCATTGACAAAGCAGCCCATTCATATTTCCAATGAGTTTCTATTCATTGAGTCTGGATTTTATTATGAAATGCAAATCAACTGCGTGCTTTTGTTAATCGGAATTTTGGCTTCATCTGGAGATATGCTGTTAACTAAGCTTCAGTGTGTGTGTGTGTGTGTGTGAGTGAAAGGAGGAGGGGTTTCAACGGGTTTTAGAAGTAAACCGCAAAGATCTTGTGCACAAAAGAGAGAGAGAGAGAGAGAGAGAGAGAGAGAGAGAGAGAGAGAGAGAGAGAGAGACGCATCAGAGCCAAGCCCATGCGCCTACCGAGCATCAGAGGACAAAGGAAAGCAAACCCCAGGTGTAACATGCATGGAGAAGCAGCTCTGCTGTGCCAGCTGTCATTTCACCCAAACAGCCTGATCATTCAATCGCAAGACTGCACCGTGATCTTTGGTTTCACTAGTCTATTTCCAGCTCTCTTTCATGTGCATGGGATTCAGATCTCATGCAACAACCTGAGACGTCCTCCTACCTTCCAACGCCTCCAGAATTGACCCACATGCCAGTCCGGGCTCAGTAGGTCTACAAACGCACAGGTGAAATAAGATGAAGTTGTGGAGTGAGCTCATTCGGACGAGGCTGTCACAAAGGAAGCATCTTCCTTTCGCCTTGGCTGAGCCGAAAAGAAGTTTCCCGGATGCACGAGAGACACTCGGCTGTGCCTCTGCTGCCTGTTCTCTGGACTGTTCCGCTGTTTCTCTCACTGCTCCTCAGCATCACATGGTAAACCTGGCGGCTGCGCAGGGTAGGGGGTCTCGCGTGAAATGTTATTGTTTCTACACCCGATTCCGCGCACTGCACACGCCCCTCTTGCCCTGCGTCATACTGACACGACTCAACCCCGAATCAGTGACGTTGGGCGCCCAGGAGCCAATCAGATGCGTAGCCCCGCCCCCTACACCGCACCGGAGTCTCTACAGCTGCTTTAACCCGCGCGGTTCCGCACAGACACGCGCAATTACACACGCGCAAAAAAAAAAAAAAAAAACCACGTGGGGATTACAAAACAACGGTCAATTGCAACATAGAGGGAAATGTAAAAACACTCCACCTAAACCTTTTTTTTTTTTTTTTTTTTACAGATCACCGAAATAATACATCACCTGGATCTTCAAAATGTTTAAATGGTTTGGAGAACTGAAAATCAGGAGGATCAGGAAACGATTTGCGTTTTGCTTCTCATGTGAAACGTTTACACGCTTCGCTGCAGGTCGCATGATTGTATTCATGCAAATGGGTGTAAATGTTACACAAAACGATTCCACGTTCAATACAGCAAATGTTCTGATTTATTCTGAACTTCGTGACAGAACAAATAGGAAAAGGTTGAGCAAGGCACAGAAAGGCTTTTAGAGGAAGCTGGGGTCAGACATGATGCAGCACCCCTGGAGCACAGAGGGTTTAAGACCTTACTAAAGTGACCAAAATATGCTGGGGTTTGAAACCACTGACCTGCTGATCGGTAACCTACTACTTTGACCACTTGCCTCAGGATGTAATTGCCAGAAGAGTGTTAATTCCTGGCTGCGATTTTTCCATTTCCATAATACCAAAACAGTATGTAAAGTCATAGCCACAGAGTTGTTGATACTGTAATTGTAAACCCCACCTCTGGCCATGGTCTTCGAATTAATCCATTAAACACTTTCTATTACTTAAAGTGAAGAGTGGATGTATACTTTGTAGTGGCAGGCAGAATTAAAGTCCACCAGGTGGAATGTGGCGAACCTCAAAGCACCAAATTATTAAAATACCTACAAGGACACCAGTAAATGTAACCAGCTTGTGCAGATGGGTGCCACTGAGCACAGATTAAGAACACTGACCTCTACTGGTTTATTGGACCATAAACTGAAACAAACAGATTTGATCTCTTCTCTTATTTGTTTAGCAGAGTTACCAATTAAAACAAAATCAGCTCTTTAGAAAATGCCCATGTTTGATAGGCCCACTGTGAGGCTTTGAACAAGCATGACCTCATCGACCAGTGAGTGGCAGCCACAAGCCTGAGCAAAATGTACGCCTCCTGTTCCCACACTCCGGTCAATGTGTCTCTTTCTACCATCCGTCTGAAGCCTAACTGAACACTAGCAGGCAGAGCAGTGCCCAGGGCAGTAACAAATCCTGAGAAAGTGATGCCCTCTTGGCCTTTCTGGCATGTCCTAAAAAGGAGAGCGAGTGGATAAAGTGAACTGGGTGGTCAAAAAGGAGAGGGCATTGCGCATGTTCATGAAAATGGACAAGAGAATCTAGGGCTGCCTATAAAAAGGAAATTCAGTTATGTTGCTTTTGGTGTAATGTATGTCAAATTGTTTAAACTAGGCCATACTAACTGTGGCAGGCAGACAGACACAGTGACAAATGAGTCAGCCAGCTTGCTGTGAATGGACGAGTGGTAAGCCTGGAAACTATTATGGAATGTCTGCTAGATTGGCTTGTGTCAATATGTGGTGGACAAACATAGTCATCCACAGACATTTGGTAAAAAAAAAAAAACAAACTCTAAAGCATATACACCTACCCACATAGGCCATATGGGTCAATAATAGAAATACACCTCCTAATATTATTTCCATGTTTACTCTGATTGTTATTGTTTATAACTTTGCATTTATTATGTAGTACTTTTATTAAACAGCAGAGACATATGAAAGTGAAAAGAAAAAAAATGGACAGGGCTTCCTGTTACAGGAAAATAACCATGGGATTGCGTGATATGACGCCACATGACATGGAGGGCTGGTACCAAACCAAGGTTATTATTTTCCAATTATAGCATGTCTGGTGGTGTTTAATTCCTCAGGTACCACAACCAGCAACTGTAAACATGCATTTTAAACATATGTTATTAGATTTCATCCATGTATCCATGAAATGGTTACTATTAACACTTGCACTATGGCAGCTGCAATCAATCATTCACCTGTTTAATTTTTTTTCCTCTCTTGAAGATAAAAGTCAAACAAGAACATGCAGCTTGTCAGTTTAAGGAGAACCTGGAACCCAAAAAGACCTCTGTCCTGAAGAAACGTACTGAGATTGCTTCCTTTAATGTCTTCTTACAAAAACTTCACCAAAATAATAATTACAACTGTTACCTCATTACGATTTTAATTACACACAGCCCTGCTGCCAGTGCAGCTTCCTAATAACCGAACTGATGATTTAACTGTGCTGTTAAAATTAATACGAACGCAGAATAATGTTTTTAGTCATGAACAGCCTTCGGACACAAAAAAATATGTTAGATCTTGATACACCGACCTTCTTGTATTTACAGTGCATCTGTAAATTATACATAGCGCTTCACTTTTTCCACATCTTTGCAAATGTATTACGAATAAAAATGAAAAAGAAAAAATCACATACATAAGTATTCACAGCCTTTACCATGACACTCAAAATTGAGCTCAGGTGCATCATGTTTCCACTGATCATTCTTAAAACCTTTGTACAACTTGTACAACCAGGAATTGCCTGTAGACCTCTGAGACAGGATTGTATCGAGGCACAGATTTGAGAAAGGTAACAGAAAAGTTTCTACGGCATTGAAGGTCCCAAAGAGCACAGTGGCCTCCATTATTCATAAATGGAAGAAGTTTGGAACCACCAGGACTCTTCCTAGAGCGGGGAAAACTGAGAGATCAGTGCAACTCTGTGAATGTCCTTGATTGGCCCAGCCAGAGCCCATACTTGAACCGAAATGAACATCTCTGGAGTGATCTGAAAATGTCTTTGCAGCTACACTCCCCATCCAACATAACAAAGATTGAGAGGTTCTGCAAAGAAGAATGGGAGAAACTGCCCAAAAATAGGTGTGCCAAACTTGTAGCATCATATTCAAAAAGATTTGAGGCTGTAATTAGTGCCAAAGGTGCTTCAATGTAGTATTAAGCAAAGGCTGTGCATATTTAAGTACATGTGATTTATTTTAAAAAAATGTTTATACATTTGCAATGATTTCAAACACACTTCCTTCAAGTTGTCATTATGGGGTATTTGTAGAATTTTAAGAGAAAAAAATGAATTTGATCTATTTTGGAATAAGGCTGTAACATAACAAAATGTGGAAAAAGTGAAGCGCTGTGAATACTTTCCGGATGCACTGTATTGCAGCCCCAATTCCCCCCACGCCTTCTTCCTTTCACACACACACACACACACACACACACACACACACACACACACACACACACACACACACACACACCCTTAACCAGTCCTCCACTCCAGACTCCCCAGGCACAGAAGGGGCAGGCAGGCTGACAGCAGGGCTTTGCGCTAAATCGGGCTGAGGAGGCAGCAGACATTTAGGGCACCACAGCTGTACTGAGCCACTCGTCTGTCCCCAATTCACAAAATGCAGACCCTGAACTGTCACATGCTTCACACCTACTCCTCCTCTAATACTCTGCATTAGGTGTTCAAACACGTTCCTTGGAAGATCAACCTTGGTACAGCGGCCAGTGTGCACCACACTTTTTTATGGAAAAGTAAAAAATTGTTGTCCCCTAAACACAAGATAGACAGACAGGGGGGATGGCATAGTACATGGGCAGCTTGTGAGTGTGCCAGGGGGTGTACAGAACATTAAATTGAGATAAGACCAAAAACAACACAGAAAAGGGAAAAGTATGTAGGAAATGGCCGAAAGACATGGAGGAACTGGAAAGAGGACAATGGTGGAGGAAGGTAGAAAAATATTTGGAGCACAAAGAAGCTGTAGAGAGAAAGAGTGACAGTAGAGGGTGTAGAAGAACAAGTAAGACACAGAAGAGGAGATGGAGACTGCAGAACCAAGGTGGCCCACACAGAAAAAGTGAAAGAGGAACAAATAAACTGTAGAGATAAACATGGGAGAAGCTGACAAGAAAAAGCAATAAAAATAGAGAGGCAAAGGCATGAGATGAACAGAATTGCATTTGTTTACCCCGTTTTATCTTTCTGTGACAGCAACAGGCCATGGCATCTTATCTATACAGAATTTTTAACTCTCAAAGTATGTTGGCACTGCACATCTAGACCTGTCATTGATGTGTGAGATCTACATACTGCTCTAATTTATGAATGGCAATCAGGTCAAGTTTTTTTTTTTTAACTGTTATCACTTGATAAATATACACTGCTGCTCCCAAACAACTGACATCACAAATAAAGTGGATTGTTGTGCCATGTTCATTTAGTTTATGTAGTATTTGAAATATTTGTAATTCTCATGTTGTACTTCAGAATGTTCCTATTGTTACATCCAACTCTTATCCTCAGAGCAGTTACATCATTTAACCAACGTGGGAAAACTATGTGCAGGATGGGCTCATTATTTTCCCTGAGCACTCTGAGCCACGTACTGCTGGAATGGATGTTGGTGGCAAAGTGGGGCAGATGTTTGCTGAAAAGTGCTGCTGGCTCGGGTGACACATTGCAGATGCCTGAGAGCATTGTCAGCACATGTTGAAACACAAACACACATAGGGTACACACACCTAGAAAACTCTAGATAACAAAAAATAAATAAAACAGGCACACTCTTCAATGCATGCACTTTAATTCACATGCATGCATAGTCAACCGCCATCTCTGGACTGCAGTTCGCTGTTCTAAAATAATCATGATATTGGAGAATGCATTCTTGCTGTTAACCCTGAAGCGGCTAAGCAAAGAATTATGTGAGGTTGGAGGTGGAGCAGAGTCAGCAGATGCTCCACATTCTTCAGTATTTTAAAACTTTTTTTTATGTAGAAGGAGATGGAGTGAACTTGATAGAGCAAAGAAAAAAATGGAGCTTAAGGAGTCATCAGGGTTTATTGGACATCTGAATAATATCAGCTTTCACTAACGAGTGTCATCACTATTGTTTCTTTTTAGACATTGGACAGAACAACAGACTTGACAAAATATACTAGATTGAAATAAAATGTTGAGTCCAATCTGCTTACACAATTCTTTTTAATTTTAACAATAACCGGAATGCCAGAATTCATATCTGTGTTTGCTTTTTTGCAGCCTGCTTTTTTATAGCAGGTCTGCTTTTCTAGTTTATGTCTTTACCTATTAGTTTAATGGAAGAAAACAGAGGCACATGGCCATTAGCTAATATTCTCAGCTGGACATTGTACAGAGGTTAAACATGAGGGTCTTTAAACAACCTGCTCAAGTGAAGAGGCTAATCTCATTAAGTCTTCACCAAGCGCCAAGGCTTAATCACAGGACTGCACAATGGTTGAGTACCTGAACATCTGATTTACAGTGCCAGCCTCTTTAATGCTTAGGGCTTATTTGCCTATGGATGAGCTGAGTTCAGATTCAGAGCAAACATAGAAGACATTATTTGATAATGAAAAGAACAGCCTGCCGTAACATAATACTAACTGTATTTTCATTCAAAAATACACGGCATCATACTGCATGATAATTCTTAAGTCTTTCTTGTACAAACCTGTAGCACCCTACAGCATGAGGATTCAAAGAAAAAAATAGTAAATAAGCAATCAAATGCCCCTGGTTTAAGATTTCCAAACAACTGTGATTACAAAAACTAAAGCAAAGAAAAAAAAAATAAATCAGCAACTGAAGAGCGCATTTTACAGCCAGGCTTCATTAATCATTGTCCTGAGGTGCAGGACAGGCTGCTGTTACCAGGCGTTTTGAGTGTCAGAGTTGTATAAATCTTCATAAACCCTTATACTATAATGTGTAAACATTTCAGGCTAAATGAGTCAACTAAAATAACAAAGAGAAAAAATAGTACAAAGGAAGAGTTTAAGTAAAACATTTGCAAATACATTAAAAATAATACACTTGCACATTATTTGTTAAATGAAATCCTTTAAGTAGTATGTAGTCTATTAACAAACATTAATTAGGACACACCTATTAGGACACATGCAAGGCATCTGGACTTCTTACTTTAAGTAAAGAAAAATGAGGAAGGAACAGGGAGTGGAGAATGTGTGAAGGAGGGATGGATTGGACAAACAAGTTAATCAAATACAAAGCCTTGCCAGGGTAAACACCTCAGGAGCTCAGGCTGTGGGCACAACAGGCCAAGCTGGGATCAGGCTGTCCACCTCTGGGGGAGAGAAGGAATGCTTCAGGGCTGTAGACAAGGCCCTCTTTAATTCTGCCCCACATAGAACTTGGAACCAGAGATAGAGAAAGCGCACACATCGCACTCTCACAAAGACATACTGTATGTCAGTACATTACTGAGATGCTCTTATAGGTCATAGGGTTGTCATCGTTAGCTGTGGGAAATGAGAAACAGCAAGTTAAAAAGAATACAGCTACTATTTCATTTCTGTTGCTATTGAGCTCTTCCATTCCCTCTCTTTTTTCTCATTTAGTTATTGGCACTATTGCTTTCTGTCTTCCACTCAATTTTTCTTTTTTTCAGAGTTTGTGTGTGCGTCTGATACCGTCTCTTTTGGGACATGGACTTTCAGTGCAAACAGGAAGGGACTATGTCTTTGCAACAGTAGGCTGTTGACTGGATGATGATGTCACACTTGTGGAATGCGTGCACACACACACTCAAACACACAATGTTTAAAATGTCTAGAATAAACATCTAATAGGGCACAAACAAACATGGATAATGCTGTACATGCATGCAGCTACAACAAACTCTGAAACAAGTTGTGGTAAGCACAAACATATACATACAGCACACAAATTCTGCCTTGTGCCCTGTAGAACATTTGAAAAGCAATGGAAAAATCCATACTGTTGTTAGCTGCATGGCCATCACCAATAGGCTCCAAGCAGCCATCAGTGATGGAAAAAAATACAATCACACTAGGGATTAATTTAACTCTTCGAATAACAGACTGCTTCCACAGGTCATGTGCTCGCCAATAAAATACTGTAAAACTATGTTTTTATTAATAATGGATTGATAGCTCTATGTTTGTTAGGTGTTGCTATCATAGATTTAATAAATAGTGTTATTTTTGTCAGTCACAGCATTCAGCACACTGTATATTTGAACTGACTTAAGTAACCTTACCTACATTTAATGTGGGCAAAAAACAGGGAAAAAATTACAATAATAATATGAATAATTTAATAAGTCATGGCTCCCAGTCAATGGCAGTTCCACAGATAGGACAGGGTGTGGGCTAGATGCAGTAACTCAAATAACCACTCTTTAAACCATGGTGAGTAAAAAGCATCTCAGAACTCATAACATGTCCAACCTTGCATTTTGCTACAACAGCAAAAGACCAAAAAAGGCTTAAAATACATCCAGTTTTCAACTATCCTGTTTTAACTTTATCTAAATGGTGTCATTGCATTGCATGACATCATTTCTTATGTTTCCTTAAGTGACCCTGCCTATACTTAATACTGAGGAAGGATGAGAAAAAAAAGCCAACACCTATGCCAACACTTATGCTAACAAAAACTAAATGACAGTATGCAAATTGGATTCCATTGTACATATGACATATGTTTTGTTGCTTGTTTTGATAACACATATCTGAAGAGGGTTGTGATGGTGTCCTCCCAGTTTCATCTGTTTGAATTTAATATGCAAATGTTTTTCTGGCAACTCTAAGCTTGAAAGAAGCCAGCCAAGCAACATTAGATTGAGCAAAACATGACCTGTCTTTCTACGTTCACCCGATGTGCAAGCATAATCATATCTACGCATTTTGTGTTGTGCACAGATGAGGCCTGTATTATGCATTTACTGAAAAGAAGTACGTATTCACTTCCATTTTAATTCCATTAAAGTAGTCTAGCACTGGTTGAATGACGACTCAAAGGGTGGCCTGCATTGCAAACAAATGTGTTTTTGTACCCATTGCTGTTAGCAAACTGGGTTTAATTTTTGAGCAAGATGCTTACATAGTTACTGTGCCCTATTTAGACAGCATAACTTTTGTGCTTCAAGGATTAAGAAATCCATTTAGCATTTTTCTTATTTGTAACACTGATTCCCCTTTTTTGTACCCCAGACTCAAAAAAACACAGGAGGAGCTTAATTCTGCTTTGATGAGCCCAACACCTTCCCAAGACAGCTTTATGAAAACTTATCCAACAGAAAAGTGTGCACTTTCAAACCTAAGGAGTACAAATGACACATTGCTTCAAGCAATCGATCAAAGCTTAGCTAAAACTGCAATGGACATAACATATCTTGGGCCGAGAATGATTTTGTGGCTCTTCATTGAAGTAGATGTTGTCTTCCCTCCAAGTGTTGATTTTGGATCTGAATCCTTTCACTCCCACTGACTTTACATAAGCTCTGTAAGCCTAAAACTTGATATTGGATCGCTGTCTACTCCCTGAAAGTGTCTTGCAAGCTGCCCTCCCATGCTGTGTTTCTGGGTCAGTGTCATCTATCAGTATGATTCAAGAAGTATATATCTATAAGAAATGCTTAACTAGAAGGAGAAAGTAGAACATGTCGATATGGACACTGATACCCAAAAGTATGTTGTACAGCCTATTTTACTGCAAAGTACAATGTTTTGTTTAGGTATCGTTAAGGAATGAGTCACTCACTTTGTGAGATGTAGATGTGACACTGTGACATTAATAGTATAAATCAATTTTAGTATCACCATAAAAACCTCATAAAAATTAAACTCTAAATTCTTTTATACTGGATGAACTGGATGAAATATGCCAGGTAGCTAGTAGGGAGTGCAGTCATTTGCATAGCCATATAGGTAAGACAAAGGAGCTTACTTGTTGGCTAGTAGTCACTAACATTGTGATAAATGTGTCATCAGTATTATACAGTGGTACCCCGCTTATTGCGCCCGCTGAACGACCAAATGCCCGCTTATCGACCTTTTTTTTACCCCGACACACGTGGAGTGAGGGAAAGGATCTTCCCAGTCTCGCCAATCTTCATGGAGAGAGCATCTATCGTAAATTAAACTTCGGTTTGTGAACAATAAAGTGTTATTTAGCGGTCAATATAACAATTTAGTGCGTGTATATTGTACATTGCGTGTACATTCGCTTTTCGACCTTTTCGCATTTCAACCGGTTTTAAGGAACGGATTAAGGTTGATAAGCGGGGTACCACTGTAGTACTAAGAAATA
Organism: Silurus lanzhouensis; assembly: GCA_039877035.1. Lineage (NCBI taxonomy): Eukaryota > Metazoa > Chordata > Actinopteri > Siluriformes > Siluridae > Silurus > Silurus lanzhouensis. The sequence continues at coordinate 376,504 of JBCEWE010000495.1, read as the reverse complement.
TTTTCAAACAAGGAAAGCTATAACAAAATCAAAGCAACACACAACATTATTAGCTAGCCAGCTATCCGTGACTGTTTATCCTCACATAAAATATGACTAGCTAATTAATTAGCTCTTTATTATCAATGATTAGAGGCAGGGCAGTGATCACTGTTTGTAGCAGAAAAAGCTAAAAAGGTTTACTTCCATGTTTGAATTTACTCCACATGTACAGAATTGTATCATCGTTCAAATTCAAAATGGTACTGAATAGTGTTGGCATTCTAAACAAGTCTGGCAGTTTGTGTAATCATCAACCACATTCACTGAAACTGATTGATTTTACACAGAGTTAAAGAGTTAAGAATTTAAGAGTTTTACACAGAGTTTGAGTCTGTGTGGGGTTTTTTTGGTTTCATTTTGTAGAGATGGACTTAGATAATGAAATTCTGAAGAATCTGATTATTCCTTAAGATAAGCCACCAGACGGTGGGCTCTGTACACAGAAGAAGTTGACCGATAATGAATTTTACTGATACCGATAGCTCCGTTGGACTGTACTTGTCAATAACCGATTAATAAACTGATACAAACTGGATACTGGATAAAAAATTCATCAAACACTCCATGTAAAATATTACTGAAATGTATTAAAAAATAAAAATAGTGCTGAATCATAAAATGAATTAAATATGAATATATTAATTAGTAATTATAATTATATAATTAATAAATTATAAATAAATATAATATAGCACTCTCCGCTCACGGTGCTCTCTCCGTGCAGCACGCAGTTTTACATGTTTCATACAAACAGCACAAGGCGTCAGTGATTCGTAATGATACAATCTTGAGAAGATATCGTTATGGATTTATATGATAGTCAATAGTTTCAGCAATCAACTAATTAATCAGAATAATTGCCAAAACCAATGCAGTTTTATATATATATATATATATATATATATATATATATATATATATATATATATATATATATATATATATAGAGAGAGAGAGAGAGAGAGAGAGAGAGAGAGAGCGAGAGAGAGAGAGAGAGAGAGCAGATGGAAAGGATAGTAAGTGTAAGGTCAGTTCACTCTACTAGTGATCTAGTATAACACCTTTCAGTGTTCTCAACATTCTGCCACTTAACCCAACACACACACACACACACACACACACACACACACACACACACACATACGCACACGCACACGCACACACACCCTCTTTCCATCACAGCATGTGTATATGTTTACAATTGAGAAAAGAAGTATGTAAATGTTATGCATGTGTAAGATGATGCAAAATACATGCGCTCCCCCAATACTGTGCACACTGTTTATATTCTAGAGCTTTCTAAGTATTACAAAATTCATAGAATGGAAATAAAATGACATAGTAAGAGTGATGGACTTCTGATGGTAAGCAAAAGAACACAAGCCTGCTTCTGTGAAACTACTGACCTGATTAACTGGTTCAGGTGTGTGAGTTAAACGATGGAGCTCACCTGTAAACAGTGCAGGCCTCAATGAAAAGAGTAAATAAAAACACCCCAAGACAGTAGCTCATTAACAAACCACAATGTAGTGTGTTGTGCTCTTGAAAACATATATCATATATATTTAAAAAAAGACATTAAAAAAAAGAACTCCACCGTAAATTTTTTTTTAATGACTAAACATTTGTTTTACTGATCGGCCAGGTCTCTTTAAAACATTTACAAGAATATTTTGTCTTCATGCCCCTTCACTAATAATAAACATGCATTTGCCAAAAACATATCCATATTTGTCAATTCCCATGTTGATTGGAGTATTAAAAACTTGAAACGTATTCATTTTTAAGTACATTTAGAACAGATAAAATGTGTGATTAAGTTTCAATTAATCATGAGTTAGCTCATGATAATCATGTGATTAATTGCAATTAAATATTTGAATCGATTGACAGACCTAGCTACTTCACAGTGTTTTAGCCACAAAATCCCTACTTTTTTATAATTATCTTTTTATATTCTTGATAAAAATGTTCAAACAGAAATGTGCATTAATCACGTGTTAATAAAATCAGTGCTGTTAAAATAAAATTGCGTTAACGTGTTATTAACATGTTAATTTTGATAGCAACATGTAGTAGTAGCATGGGGGTCATTAGAGGACAGAACCTATAAAACAGATGATGGTTTCCCATGTACTGTACAACAATATCATAACAATAACATCTCTAACATCTTACTCATCTCAACGTAGCTCTCATTATTAGTCTAACATACATACAAAACAAACTTCTGCAACTCTGTATTTGGATCAGAACCTTCTGTCTCTACTGTGTATAATTCCAGCATCCACCCCATCCCAACCTTCTATGCCTCATCTAGAGGCATAACAATCCTCTTTTCTTCCCTCCATTCCTTTCTTTTTCATTCCCACTATCTCTTTATTGCTCTTATGTCACTCTGTGACCCATGGTGCCCTGGCCCTAGTTCTTTGTATATGGACACATCCTTTAAAAACAAAAATTGGGTGCAGCCAAGAGAGCAGAGAATAAAAAGAACACCGGACAATGGTGCTCTTTTTTAACTGCCTTGCTCTGGTGCAGTTCAATATCATGTGCTTTTGGGGGAATGACAAGTTCATTTTTCCCTGTATGCAGATAAATCTGCAAGACACTTGCAGAGCCAAAAAGGCAACTTACAGTATGCATACTTCGAGGCTGCTCCAAGCATAGCTTTACACTGGCTTGCATGCTTGTATGTGTGTGTGTGTGTGTGTGTGTGTGTGTGTGTGTGTGTGTGTGTGTGTGTGTGTGTGTGCAAGCCAAATGGGAATTGCCTCGATTTTTGATGGCATGTTGCCCTGTTAGACAGACTGGAATGCAGAGACCAGTCACCCCACCCCCAACTTCCCCAAGTGCGCCAGGGTATGGAGTTTAAGGGGGAAGAGATATTGCTCAAGACGCAGAGCCCCAGAGTCTTATAAGGATCCCAGCTGTGCTAAGCTGGCCAGCTTCTTTGCTTGAGAAGCCTGGAATGTTTGGAGTGTGATTTCTATGGAAAGCTCAAGTCACCAAAAAACAATCTCACAGATTAAAGTGGGCAATGGGAAGCCCACAAGGAAAGTAGTGCCCCACCCAAGCAGGGAAAACGTTCTCATCCAGAGAAGATGTCTTATTAATCTCGCTCTTTAACAGTAAGGACAGGTCAGGATTTTTTAAAATCCATCAATACATCAGAATATTTTGTGTTAAAAATATTAATATTAAATCAGAGATGAATACTGAAAATCATTTTACTACAACACTCAGAAATGTATGATTGGGAAAAAAGTATAGTGAGGCAAACCCGAGATGATACTGGGCCCTGAATAGTGTTTTTGCAGCTGTGTGCGCTTCCCCAAAAAGAATAATAGCCTATAGCACTTTGAAGAGTGCACAAATCTGCCAAACCCTGATGAATTTGCCTCCAATGGACTATAAACAGCGAAAACCCTGAGTGCTCTGTTAACTTATTACCTCTTTGTGCATCCAGCTGGACTTCTAAACACTGTGTTCATGCAGCTTTGTGTACCTGCTGTTCTGCTGTGTGCACCTCTTAAGTGCCTCTAATAAAACAAGCAAAAACTCTATTTACAAGTAGTCCAAGAAAGGCTGATAAACTTACTTCAGTTGATCCAAGTGTAATGATCCAAACTAAGGCTGGATGTTCTGCAGTAGGTCAGACTTCTACAAGCAACAGGACAAAAACTAAACACGCACTGCTGAGGAGCTGAACTTTTCTTCATTATTCTCAGATGACACACCCACTGTTGTTGGTACACATTAACAGACAGTTGCATACTGAAGCATGTGCTGTCATGGGCACGCCTTTGAGCTTAACAATAAGGACAGACTTATGCACCGCAATTCCACTGCAACAGGTCTGAACAAACATAGGTTGTCATTAAATAATATATAGAATCTATACTCTTAAACTAAGTCTTAGATTTTTGAGTCACATGCCTTCCCGCACGCATACAAACACACGCGCGCGCGCACGCACGCGCTCAGCCACCGCAATCGCACACAACCGAGAAACTTAGAGCACACAAAACCTACACACAAAAACAGTCCAACCCAAACTAGTTTTAGGTTTAAATCTATGCAAGCCACCACAATGCTTCTCCGTTAGGCGATCGGATCCACTTGTGAAGGAGAAGCCGTTCTGGCTACCAAAATAGAGAGAAGTCACGGAATAAAACTTGGGCAGAATTTGCAACTCTTTCAGACCAAAGACTTACCTTTAGTGGTCAGCTCTGAGCAGGAAGAATATTTCGAGCTCTTGTTTTTGTTTGTTTGGTTGCTTGTTTTTAACTCGACACACGTGTTTATTTCACAACGCGCGCGACTCTTCCTTCTCCATCAAACCAAGACTTAGTCTTAAGGGTCAGATGCCAAGTGCGCAGGAGAATTTCATCAACATGCTGCAAATCCCAACAAACGCTGGGAATGTCCCTCTCAGCTTCAGACCCCAGGAGGAATGCAAAAAAAAAGTGAATCTTGACAGAGAAGCGGGTGCACAAAGGGGCGTTTTGGTGGGTTGCGTTTTGTCGGGTTGGTTGTTTCCGCTGGTGCTGATGCGAGCCGCCTCGGCCTCTTTGTGCGTCTCGTTTTTGCCCGTTTTCAAAACAGATTTGTAAAGTTGGCATCCCAGAACTTTGCTGCAAGCATAACTAACTGTATTCTCATAGGAAAGTTCTCATACAAATTATCATTTCAGTCTCTGTAAATGTGAGGAAACACTTTTTGACCTCGCCTGCGAAAAGGAAGAAGACAAGTTCTTCTTACACACATTTAATAAAAGCTGTGCGGTTTTAATGCAGTCATTCAACTATTTTCCGCATCTTGCATTCTCCATTACCTCGTCTCACGACGCACCAGCAGTGAGCGAGCGAGCGGATAGGGACAGCAGCCTCGCGCACTCAACGCGTCGCGTGCAGCTCCGTGTCGCCGAGTGTTGTGCGCCCGTGCGTGCGTGCGCGCGCGCCTGAGCCTCGACCCTCTCTCGCGGTCGTGTCATCGCTCCTCCGCGAACGCGACTTCGGATATCAGTCAGCGCCGTGACGTCAAACGCGCACGCGACCCTCCGCCACACCCAGTTCATTGATAAAAAAGACGCGCGGCGGCGGCGGCCACTCACTTCGCTCGCGCCGGAGAGCGCGTGCGAGACTGCTGGAAATAATAATGTTCGCCAAAATAAAGAGAAAGAGAGAAAAAAAGTATAATAATAACAATGCTGGGAAAAGCTAATTTAAAAAGGATGCTCTCTATATATAGAACACACAGTGTGTGTGTGTGTGTGTGTGTGTGTGTGTGTGTGTGTGTGGTGTGTGTGTGTGTGTGTGTATATATATATATATATATATATATATATATATATATATTATATATATATATATATATATATTTTTTATATATATATATATTATATATATATATTTAAAATATATCGCAATCCAGATATTCAAACATTCAACCATTCCTAATTTCAACTCCAAATCATTTACACTACACAAATGTACATTTAATAAAAAATATCACAACAGTTTAATTATTTACCCTAATCCATCTAGTTAATCTTTCTTCTTCGTTTCCAGTTAACCTTTCTTCATCTAAGTTTAATCTTAGAGTTAAATACATATTAATATATGTTGTTTTTAAAGCTATGAGTTACATTTAAATTATCCAATTAAAGTGACTAGTCCACTGATTACACTTTACATTAGATCTAGAGACAAAATGGTTGTGTAGAATGTGTAGAAGCATGTAACAGACATTTTTCCCCACTGGGCAAAAAAGCTGAGGAACATACAGTTCTTCATAAATAAACTAGAGTCTATTAAAATAAGACTGTAATATATTGTATTAATATATTACAGAAAAATGCTCAATGCATTTGGTGTTCACAATAAAAGTGGACCTAACATTGAACTCAGGTTTCCTACTGTATATTTATTTTACCAATCAGGAGATCATGGACCACTTTCTGTTCATACTAAGTCTCCTTCAATATAGTTCAGTAGTGAATACAGTCTAACACTGACTAGTGACATTCAAAAAAGGTGCTATCATATACAATGATTGTGATTTGGGTGAATGACAGAGCAGGCAAGTGAAATAGGAAGTGAAATACCAGAATCATTCTTTGATTCTGTTTCATGCCATAAAGCTTATGACTTTTGTCAATGACACAAATCTATTATTAATGCTGTCAAACTAGATGGACTCCAGTGGCACAGTGGCTTTATTAGCCTAACTGTCATGTTGCTACCTAACACTACCAACCTTGTTGTGGAACCACATGACCCCCATTGTTTTTCTGTTTGGTGACAGGAAACTAGAGCTATGTATGTATAGCAGCTGACAAATTCTTGATCTTTAAAGCAAAATATCATGTGGACTGAGACCACTTTGTTTTCACAATGCAAAAATCAAGTGAACCACACAATGAACTTCAAAGGCTTTCATGTGTTTTCCCCAAAACAATAAAGCCAGCCAAGTTTTTTTTTTTTTTTTTTTTTTTTTTTACAGAACTGCTGCTCATTCTGCAAATCTACCCTCTTATCTATACATGAATTCACAGATGCCTCTGATTGACTAGTGTCACTGCAATTGAAAAGAAAAAATGTGTATGCTATCCATCCCACTTAGGGAGCACTGCCAATTTTGTTCTCTTGGACTCACTGCCACAAATGGTTGCGATGTAATCAGCATATCGCTCGATGACTGAGTAAGTGCTTTTCTGTGCCACTCAGGACCTTATGTGAGAGACCACACATAGACAGTATATGGAGATTTGAGTCCTTGTTTTAAAGTAATTGACAATATTAATGAAGCAAGTACAAGACTTGCTCCATCATACCTGCTACATCAGGTTCAATTATCTTTTCCCAGCTGAAATAAACACAAAAATGTCACAAATTCAGTCATTTAAAAAAAATCCAAAAGGTGTGTAGCTAAAGAGCATCCACGTGAGTGAGCTACAACTCTGAACTGATAATGTGATATACATTAACATGAACTAAACAAAATCTTTCCTTTTTCTGCCTTCAAAGACCACAGGTAGCCATTTCATAAAGAACTATTGGTTAACTATGCAACAGACACGACTCCATAGGCACCCATGCTGGACCAGTAAGTGGCGTTCCACTAGATTAAATAGATGCGTTATTAGTGCCATCAAAAACATTGCCTTTGATTTGGGTAAGCACTAGGGTACAGGCACCATATGATTTATTAACTCAGAAAAATTCACTTCACTTCAGTTTAATAAAATGTATTTGTTTTAAATTTAATTTAATTCAATTTACTTTATTTGAATAAGATAATAATTATCACACAAAAACAGATTTATACTGAATTTATATATATATATATATATATATATATATATATATATATATATATATATATATATATATATATATTCAGTATAAATGATCTGTATTAATCTTTAATTAGCAAGGCAATAACTTTAAGAAAAACTCCTTGAAATGACCTAAGAAAGAAATCCTGTCACACAGTGTCATTACACAATATTTTTGTTATTTATATATACTGTTAAACTGCAGTTGTAGAAAAAGAAATTTATCAGCCTTTAAGAAACTCACGAGTAGGCTTGAAATTGAGTTATTTCCACATTCGAACTTAACTACACTGAAGTCATTAGCAGCTCAATAATGGAGACTTGAGAGTTAATTCTAAGACTTTCCAAGGAATGGTCTGTCCAGCCAGACTACTAAATGCTTTAAAGTTCAAAAGAGTATAAAAAAAATTATAATTGATGCAGTATTTTATTGTAAACACAGTGGGATGATATCTAAGTGGTCATATCTTCTGTTTCTAGTAGGAACTTATACCTTGGATATGCACCTACTAAAATAGCAGAATGGCACTGCAGTAATCCGATGTAGAGGTACCTCTACATTGAAAGTATGAACTAGCATTTCTGCAATGACAGTATATTATACATTTTATATCCCTACAATAGTTAGATAGAAAATAGAAATCCTAGTAATATTATCTACATAAACTTCAAAATATTTAGACAGGAGTTAATTCTTACACTAAGGTGTTTTACTTCCATACATTATGTAACTAATGGGTTATTCAGAGTTACAGGCTTGCTGGAACATGTCATCTCATAGCAGTGAAAGATAATGCCATGTTTATGAATAATTTTGCCCAAACAAAGCAAATATAGAGAAAATGGCAGTAGACATAAAACTGAACCTCGTGTAACAATAAACTTGGCCTTAGTACATAATGGAACTAATGATCCCCATTTACATCTACAGACTAATGATCAGTCAAATATAACATGTGACAAGATAGGGCCATTTCCTTCACTCCAACAACTATTTCCAGACTATCTAGGAAAAAAATAAAGCTCAATTGTGTCAAAAGCTGCATTAAGGTAAAGCAATACATGCAAAGACACATAACTCTGATCAAATGCCAGAGGTAGGTTATTAACTACTTAAACAGCACTGTCCAATACTATGATGCGACTGATACATTTCATAAACGTATATAAAATCATATGTAGCAAGTATGAGCATAACTATTGTGCTACAAACTTTTCTGAGTGTTAAAAAGAAACTACTGCTGAAATAAAAAAAAAAGCCGAAGTACATATTTTATGCCTTTTGCACATTATAAGGAACATTATACACATATAATTGTACTGATCTGAAATATTCTGAATACACTTTAAATCTACAATTAACACAAATGCTGTTTTCAGAGGTTATTACAGAATATTCCAACAACCAATGCTATGTCTAAAGAAACAAACAGGTTTGAGATTAAATTAACATCAAACATCAAACATTCAAAAATGTATTCAAAATATGACTCTGGTGGTCTGTAACAAACAAATTACACTGCATTATTTTTTTATACATTTTTATATATTATATTATATTAATATATACATAAAATAATATATTGTTGAAAAAGGCTTAGAAATTATTGATCATATCTAATGACAGCTAAAAGATATTTTTATATGTTTCCCAACTGTTTTTTTTTTTTTATTATATATCTAATTGTCTTACTCATAGTGTTCCCTCTTTTACAGCCACAATTTTCCACTAAAAGGCTATAAAACGTCAAATTATAGTAAGGATTTATATTATTTATCGGTATGTGACAGAATGATAATTTAGCAGAAATATATGTAATACATTGACAATGATTTGTTGGGATGAAAATAATACAATTATAAGTAGCACACAGTAGATTTTACTCAGTCATACTTGATTGAACTGTTGACCTTGTTTCGAAAAAATTAAATTAGGAATTTGATATTATGGCAAAGTTCAAATGCAGAAAAACATCTGACTCATTAAATCTGTTCATTAGTTTGTTCTGTTCATTAGTTTTATAATATACTCTAATTCTGATGCATTTTTAAAAATATTAAAAATATATATTTTTAAATATGGCCATTAAACCTCTCTGATATTTCCACCTTTCTTTCATAAAAACTCTTGGCTATGGTCAAATAAACATTTAAAACCTTTGCCTCCTGCTTTTTTTTTTTTTTGCAAATTTCTTATCAAACACTGATATTTTATGGTAAACAGTTATGGTTTCAGTTAGTGTCAGATTTGAGGTCAGTCTATGGCCTGTTTGTTGCTGGCGTTGCATGGTACCATGAACCATTGACTGTTTTCTTTATTTCAAAGTGACTTACATAGCACTTTTTTTGTCCAGGCTTATACTGAGTGCTATTGATGTGGCTGGGCAAAATGGACAATAATTACAAAAGCAATGCAGTGCAATACTTTTTCTCTCTCTCTCTCTCTCTCTCTCTCTCTCTCTCTCTCTCTCTCTCTCTCTCTCTCTCTCTCTCTCTCTCTCTCTCTCTCTCTCTTCATATTTTTAGGGGTGATTAGGAGGTCAGAAAACCAAACGTAGGCTGAGTCAAACAAAAACCAGGTCTAGCTTTTGACATTACCACATCAAAGGTTTGAAAGGTTAAGACTCAGTTTTCTCTCAGCAAACTTACAATGCCCATCTTTTTGTAGCATATATTAATGGCATTTTCCAAACAGATCCACCCCAGAATGAGCTGTTAACAAAGTACCAAATGAGCATGAACAATTGCTCAGAAAGACAGAAGATTTGTCCATTATATTATCTTTTGTGCACATTTAGAAAGTTAACCAGTATATAACATGTAGCCTGTTGAACCAGTCAGATTAGACAATCCCATTGTTTAAACTAGTAATCTTAATAGTTGTATAGTATCTTCATTTGGAGGTAAATAAAAATGTAAATCATGCTACTATGCCCCTTGGAAACACAAAAAATTCCTGAGGTAGAAATGTCAACAATGCTTTCATGGTCTGTAGGTTCTGACTTAGAATTTCTTTAACCACATGTACCTCAGATGTGCTATATGCAGGTTTATTCTTGCTCTGTACCATCTTAAATAGGTGGCAAAATTACACACATCCTTCACTTAAGTAGAAGTTAAAATACTCTGGTAAAAGTTTAAGTATTGACTACACTTTTTTACTCAAGTAAAAGTAAAGAAGTTCAGGCTCTGACATGTACTTAAGCAAAACGTAGCCATTACTACTACCTGTTTTAGTGTAATGCTGGTAACTGGATGTCAAGTCATATTAATATTAGGGCTGTCAATCGATTAAAATATTTAATTGCGATTAACGACATGATTGTCATGAGTTAACATTAAGCTCAACTTAATCGTACATTTTTATCTGTTTTGTTTGTACCTTACAATAATCCTTTTCATGTTTTTAATACTCTAATCAACATGGGCGTGGGCAAATATGGATGCTTTATGCAAATGTATGTTTATTATTAGTGAAACCGAACTCAATATAGAACATGAAGACAAAATATTCTTGTAAATGTTTTAAAGTAATTATGGTGTTTTAAATTATGTAAATCATCAGGACACCAAAGGGAACTTTGCTATGTTCCCACACTGACGGTTAATGAGATGATACCACAGAAACTGTACTTCTAACTTTGATACGGATTACATAATCAAAGAACATTTGTTTATTTAAAAGTAGACATTCAAGCTTTTTATTTATATATTTATTATGTCTGTGAGGCAAGTACTCACTGATATTTAAGTTGTTTTATTTATATCTGTGAAGAGAAATGACAGATGCAGCAGAGAGCGCATCATGTCTGTTTTCTTTATTTTACAATAGCACAGCATTTTGTTGTTATTATGTCTATATATATATATATATATATATATATATATATATATATATATATATATATATATATATATATATATATATATAAATTAGAAAATAGTATTATATATAAAAAAAGACCCTTTACAGATTTGAATGATGTATTGCTCTTATCTGTACGATCAAATAATTCAGAGTAATGTAAGTTTGTTTCGACGTTATGAGGAAAAGATTCCACAAAACGCACTGGTGCGTTTGTTGACCCCAGAGGGTTAATTGTGTGCATCATGGCAGAATTTGGTGCTGATTTCAGACTTGGCACAACAGTAACACAAATATTTACTGATTAAAAAAAATTATCTGGTGTTTATTTATTTTTGTACATCTGAAAAAAGAAAGGACATAGTGAATAAATGTGTTATTTAGTATTTAAGGTTTTAATTTCACCTATTTTATATGTATTTATTTATATTTTTTAAGAAAAATGGTCAAACAGAAATGCGCACGTTAATAAAATGAATGCTGTTAAAATTAATTTGTGTTATCGTGTTATTCCTCTTCTTTTTCTTCTTCATTTTTTGGCTTTCGCCACAGCGGATCATTCGTCTCCATACCACCCTTTCCACCTACATCTGCCTCTTTCAAACCAACTACCTGCATGTCTTCCCTCACCACATCCATAAACCTCCTCCTTGGTCTTCTTCTTTTCCTCCTTTCTGGTGGGTCCATCCTCAGCAATCTCCTACCGATATATCCCATGTCCCTCCTCTGCACATGTCTAAACCATCTCAGTCGTGCCTCCCTCACCTTTCTCCGAAACGTCCTACACGCGCTGTCCCTCTAATAAACTTATTTTAAATCCTGTCCATCCTCGTTACTTCCAACAAACATCTTCAGCTCTGCCACCTCCTGTCTTTTAGTCAATGCCACTGTCTCTAATTCATACAAAATCGCAGGTCTCACCACAGTCCTATAAACCTTTACTCTTGCCGATACTCTTCTATCACAAATTACTCCTTCTACTCTTCTCCACCCAGTCCACCCTGCATGCACTCTTTTCCTCACCTTTCTAACACACTTTTTATTATTTTGCACTGTTGACCCCAGGTACCTAAACTCCTCCACCTTCTCCACCTCTTCTCCCTGCAACCGCACCACTCCACTGCCCTCCCTCTCATTCACACACATGTTCTCTGTCTTTCTCCTACTGACTTTCATTCCCTTTCTCTCCATTGCGTACCTCCACCTTTTCAGGCTCTTCTTAACCTGCTCCCTACTCTGACCACAAATTACAATATCATCCGCAAACATCATAGTCTACGGAGACTCCTGTCTGACCTCGCCCATTACCACTGCAAACAGGAAAGGGCTCAGAGCCGATCCTTGATGAAGTTCAACTTCCACTTTGAACAAGTCTGTCATTCCTAATGCACACTTCACTGCTGTCACACTGTTGTAACTGCAGGTTGGCACATCTCCCTTGTTCTTGATGCACACTCTCTCTCCATTCCTCAGGCATCCTCTCACCTTCCAACATCTTGTTAAACATCTTGTAAAAAACTCCACTGCCATCTCTCCTAAACATCTCTATACTTTCACCTGTATGTCATCTGGTCCAACCAACTTTCCACTTTTCATCCTCTTAATTTCTTCTTCCTCCTTAATAATTTTAGCCACCTCCCGCTTCTCCAACTCCACACCATCCAACCTTTTCTCTCTCTCATTTTCCTTGTTCATCAGCTGCTCAAAATACTCCCTTCATCTCTCAACACACTCTCCTTACTAGTCAACACATTTTAACGTGTTAATTTTTTAATTCACGTTTTTAATTAATTAATTTTAACGTTTTTAATCCAGGCTGAACTTCCACCATATAGAACACAAGCAGAGAAAATATGATGATGATCAGGTGATCAGAAATGTTTACATCACTGACTCTCTCTGTCTCATTCACGTTAACCCCATACTTTTTGTTAGCTCTGCCCTGGCTCGTTGTTCAATATATATTTTTCATCCCTTAATTTCCATATAGTACCCTGTCACAGTGTAAAAAAATTATATGTGGTGAATATTTGTTTATAATGTTAAAGGATAGCTTCAGAGTTCGAGGTTAGAATGGTTAGGAACATGGTTAGAACTGTATGGTTCATGTGCAACACTTGGCGTCCTGTTTATCATGAAAGCATTACTGCTTGGGCCGAAGTAACCACTGCTTCTATTCTCAACTCCACATATAGACTCGTCTTAAAATCCAATTCTTCTTTAGTGACTCAGAGTCTGCCTCCTGGCCTACATTGTCTTGGCTTACTTAGGTGTCATAAATCTTTTGGACTTGTGTTGGAAAGGTGGCAAAACTTGTGTGAAATAAAACCATAAAAATAGGAGACACACGGAGAGAGAAAGAGAGAGAGAGAGAGAGAGAGAGAGAGAGAGAGAGAGAGAGAGAGAGAGAGAGAGAGAACAACACACCTCACAGTTTTTTTTTTTCTAGTCAGACAGTGATAACATACAACAACAATGCAATAACAGCAATCTGTACTGTAATAGTAGTAAATATATTTGCAGACAGGTGGTGATAAGACAGTCAATTAAAAAAGTAATCTAGATATTGTTGTGAAATAGTAAATGTTTATGGCATAAATACATTTAATGTAAGAGAAATAAGATCCTACTCTATATGCATAAGTGCAATTGCATAATAAAATCCATCGGAAATTATTATTTTTTTTTAAATACATTTAAATTGTACTTGTTTCTTATTTAATAACTATTCAACAGTAACAGATGCAGCTAGTAGAAACTGTGGCATGATGCTTGACCTGTTTAGAGAGACTGGGCATCAGGTGTGAACAGCACTAGAACAGGACCACATGATGAGATTTGGAACATGATGGTGTGTGGAGCCGTACACCTGCCCTCACCTAGTTCTCTCAGTTTGATCTGTTTTTCCCTCTGTGAGCATGGTAACGTGCTCCATATGGACCCACCCAGTGTTTATCCTGAGTGTGGCTTGCCACAGGGAGCTATGAATAGAAGCTCGGCAAGAGAGTGAACAAGAAAGGCAAAAAAATAACAAATGAAGAGAGGAAAAGAACGAAAAGAGTGAATGAGAAGCCCAAACAAGAGAAACATGGAAAATGTCAGATAAAGAGGGAGGAAAACAGGGATGAAAAAGAAATAAGAGGAAAAGAGTTAATCGAGAGGAGTGGCAAAAAGAATGGAACAAGAAAGGAAGAGAGAAGAATTTGGCATAGGTTCCCAACAAATCTTGCATCCCAGCAGCACTTTGGGATTGCCATGGAAACAGGGATGGGTTACAGCTGCTGCTTCTTTTGAACACTCATAACACACATAACACATATACCACAGACACACATATAACGCATATAAACACACACACACACACACACACACACACACACACACACACACACACACACACACACACACACACACACACACACACACACACACACTTGAACTTTACCACTCTCTTCAGCTGCTAACACACCTAAAAATCAATATATATGTATATACATAGTGATTCAAATCTTAAAGTAAATAATAAGCAGGAGGTTTAAATGGCTACGATCTTGTCTTGAAGCTTTAGACAAAACTACATTTCATTGAAAATATTATACACGTTGTAAAACGGTATAAGCTGTATTGACTTGAATAACTATTTCTGGATATTGCACTCCATAGCCTTTCCAAATCCTATGTATAGAAACAGGCCTTGGTCCTAAGTTAGATGATTATATTTTGGAATGCATTACATTGGTTTTGGACGGGCTACAAAGAGTGTGGGTGAGACAGACTTTGCATTTAACAACCCCTTGCAGTTTATTATTGCCAAATATCTCTGAAGATTTTTCACTATTATTAATAAATGTATGTTTCTGCTGTAAAATTTGCTATGTGTACACATTTGCATGCATACTACATAAATATTGTGATATATACCTGATATATGCCTACTTAAACTAATTTATGTAGTAGTGAGAACTAATTATTTCAATAAGACTGCATGAACAAATGCATGTATAATGCTTCAAAGATATCTCCTAAATATATATACAAATATAATAATAACTATATATATATAGTTATTATTATAAAATATGGTGATATTTCTGTTTTAGACATTGGCTCATTGCAGAGCCAAAAATCTGCAAAATACAATTACTCTCCAATATATTTAGAACTTATGTGGAGGTTAGTGTTGAATAAGAATCAGTCCTACACCATGGAACAGGTTTCCTCTCCTTATTTAAGGTGGTAATCACAAATGTACAAATCTAGTAATATTTACACTTTACATAAAAGCTTTGTTTAATGTCTGCACTTGCGGGCCCACTGAGAATCCCAAACAGCCAGATTGAGGGGGTTTGTTTTTACGCTCCATTTAGACCCCAGTGTTTGTTCTGTTCTGCACATCACAGGGATGAGGCATGGTCCATCTGGAGAGAAATGCTGCAATGGACAGTGATCTTGTTGAAGCTCTTGCAATTTGTAACCAGTAGCATTTAATAGCTGGAAACCAGATGATGTGTATGTTAAGTTTAAGGTAGAGATGTGGGCAGGGGGACTTTTATACAGCTCTGGTGTTTTTGTATGAGGTTAAAGGCATTTCATTTTTCCCACATGAAGGCCTTGTAATTTGCTATTTACAGGGCATTCCAATGCCACAGCCATGAAGATCTTGTGACTGAGTTGTATTTGAGGAAATATATTACAAGGAGTGGTGGTGTGGTTAGTGTGTATTAAGTGTATTTATATTGCTCTTTGGGCTGTCATTAATCAAAATAATAAGTAGCCCAATATAGGTGGACATTATTTGCTAAACAATTGAATCATAATTTGTATGTGTGAACAAGAGAAGGATAGATAGATAGAGAGAGGAAGAAAAAGAGAGAGAGAGAAAAAGAGCAAGAGAAATAGAAAGAAAAGGTCAAGCTTAAGTCCAGCACAGCATATTTATGACTCGTAGTGCAAAGCTAGGGTGGATTGCAAGTGCACTGTGAGTGTCAAACTGAGATATAGACACACAGTAAGCAAATAAGGGAATACCTTAGAGAACACAGACCACACCAGCATACTGTACCTTATGTAATTCTTACTGCATGTTGTGACCAGAAATGGCTTTATTAATGCACATATAAAGTATGTTTAACGACAGTTTTTTGACCAGAAAGAGTTTCATTACCAAATTCAGTTAAATTATTCCCTGTAATCTTCAACCTCTTTACAGATTACTAGAGGCAAAGAACATGATCTAGACAACATATTGCACAATATTATAACGATATATTCCAGTTTTAACTGAAAAGTTGTTTGGAGAAAAGAGCAGCATTCATGCCACAGGGAGGGGTCATTTTAACCTGGTAGAACCTGGTGAAGGTGCACAGTGACTCCCAGGGAGGAGTACTGTAGACTTTCTGGAGCAGCAACCCGCTGAATATGACTATGATACTACTTTTAAGGTGAGTAGGAGGCAATGATTGCAAAGCAGCATGCCATGGTAAGAGCCCGTCATTCAGCTCACCTGTATGCTATGGTGACACCTACAACCTACAGGAAAGTGGGCCAACAGCGGAGCTCTTTATGCCTTTTTTCTAAAAAAAAAATGAACAGCTGATCTGATATTCAATTAGCTGCTGTCATATCTAAATTGTATTAAAGAGTGTGCACTGGGCATAAGAAAGAGCATCAATCAGTTGGTAAGAAAAGATGTGTTAAAAGTGGAGTTGAACCTGGGTGTGTTTCAAGTAGTTGTAAAAAACAAGGTCTTGTAGCCTACTTTCGGACTACCAGAAGTAGTCTGTGGCCTGATTGTTTAATCCTGCACAATGGGGACAGGGTCAATGGTAGGAATGCTTTCTGTAGACAGTAAAGCCAGTCATGGGCTGTTTCCTTCTCTTAGGGATATAAATATGTGCTGTCTGTTGGGCCATTGTGTCATCTAAGAAAGAGAAGTTTCATCCAACCTTGAGCTGGTCTAGTTATTATTGGATTTGACTGTCACAATACTGACTGAGCAGACCAGCAGATGTCAATATCGCAAGAAATTAAAAGAAGAATTTGAAGGCTAAACAGATCTCCCTTATTTTTCCCTTAGAGAGATTCCACTCAGGTCTCAGTAGCACCAACAATCCCTCCCCCCACCCTAACTAGTGAGCAGGTATTCTTGATGACTATCTCTCTTCGATATGGCCTCAAGACAGACCCTATTTCTAAAAAAGTTTTGGGACTCCAGCAAGCTAGAGCGTGTACCTCTCTTAGTGAAACAAAGACGTGTCCTTGTCTGTGGTAGTTGGAGTTTAACAACTGAATGATTACACACTTATGAAATTCCTAGGAACATGTCCTAACAGAACTTGATGTTAAACAGTCTGCATCATCTCATTTTAAGTTTATTCAGTAATCCATTTTCAGTTTTTTATTTCAGTTAACTGTTTTATTTTAGACAAGATCAAGCTGGACCCAGAGTCGAATCTGAGAGCAAGCCATATTTGACACACATCAATGCAAGCAAACTGCAAACTGTTGCCTGCCACTCAGAGAGACCACATAATATGAAGAACTATCCAGAGATTCTCCTCCACCAACACAGGCTCTACAAACCTGGATATTCAAGAAACATAATTCGTAATGTGCTGCCTGGTTTGTCAAAATTTAAGAATGCTTGATACAGCATTCAGCCTCACAACTGCAGGCAGGCCATTTATAGAATGTTACCAAACTGCCAAGGGCTGCCCCAGGTTCAGGTTTATAACTAGCACTGAACTTCCAAATCCAGACTAGACACCTGTATTTGGCAGGCCGAAGTTAAAGCAAAAAGTAAGTATTTTGTTATTAGAATGGGGGCAAGCATACATTCATGCATTTACAGGTGTTTATCATGTTTAAGGCCACAGTTGATATTTTACTCTCCTTGCTGTTGACCGTACCGCTGGGTCAACAACCACATTGACAATCTCAATCTCTCTTAATCTCTCTCAATCTCTCTCTCTCTCTCTCTCTCTCTCTCTCTCTCTCTCTCTCTCGCTCTCTCTCTCTCTCTCTCTCTCTCTCTCTCTCTCTCTCTCTCGAACCAGGGGGCCACCTGTGTAAATGTGTTAATCCTTCCTCCAGTCCCTGCCAAGCCTTTGTCGCAGTACCGGACCCCACCACACCTCCAGCTTTATCATGCTTGGCATGATGCATCCAAAGTTGGACTAATGAGGTGAGAATGCAGCCTGATGGCATTCCCAGCTTGTGAAGAGGCCTGGATTAACTCAGCTTAAACTTGTTAATAAAAGAAGCCACAAAGGGATGATATTGCCCACTGGCAAAAAGTTTTTTTGTTTTTTTTACTGTAGTTGTTCAAATGTAATTGTTAGTTGTGAATATTAACAATAGTGCTGGAGCTGTGACAATTATAAAGAGTAAAATGGTCACATTATTGCAGCAATACTGTTCATTTCATTCTGACATAATGCACTGTTCTATCACTAATCACTTAATCATAGATAGTTATTACAAATTGATCCCAACCATTTTTCCTCTCTCATCCTTTTTCTCTTGTTACCAAGCCAATTTAGTTCAGAAATAAATATTTATATCTTTTCGGCTAGCTAAAATAACTTTTGAAACTTGTCTGATTAATTTATTCAAGCTAGATCTGAATGCTTTAATTTACATCTAAGATGTGATGGTCTGATCTAAAAGCAATCGGGCACATCCATTACTAGGGATGGCACATCTTGACCTGCATAGAAGCAATTTAAAAGTAAAACATCGCTATGCATGCAACAACAAGAAATCTACAATACCATAATGTGCAGGTAAAATATATGGACTTAAGAAGCCTTTTTTTTTTTTTTAAAGGGTGTATTACATTATATAAGGGTCTAATATAGTGCAATTAAGTATATAAGTAAAAACCATATATTGTTTTAAAGAGCACTATTAATGAAATACATTAATAGTGCTAGTGTATGTAAATGTAAATGTAAAGAGCACTATTAATGAAATAGAATTTGTTGACTTGTGGTTCAATGCAGAGTATATACAGTATTCTTAACTGTCTTTTATTTTAATTTTTTTATACCTAAAGTAGATATCGTTGATACATCTATCCAGTGTCCACTGGCATTCAAAGCCCATTATCTTGGTCTCATCAGTGACAAGGACACAGTGCCTACCAATTCACTACAGATAAACAGTCTAAATGTGTTCATTAAACACCAAAATGAGATTAGAAGGTGTTTAGTTTAGTGTTTAGGTGCTTGTGTATGGAAATCTTGTCTCTAAAATTGTGAAGGCTGTGCGCTCTAGTGTATGTGTGTGTCTGCACGTGCACTGAAACCAACGTGATTCACTGTGTAATCCTCGAGCTAGGCTGGTCTAAGCCTGGAAAGAAAGGAGGAAAAAAAAAAGACTACCAATTAACACATACTGAGTAAATAGTTTGTTTTCTGGGAGTCATAATGAAACTAGGAGCAGTCACAAGTCATACTTGAATATCTTGTAGAGCATGCAGATTTAGCCAACCAATATTTTACTGTTACTGTTGTAGTAACGAACAAATGCCATGAGACACGAGGAAACTATTTTAAGTTTCGAGGCTGATACCTCAAAGAAAAGAAGATATAAAACAATATATAGTTTCATTACATTATTCCTTTAAACATCTTGTAACATGAAATACAAGAAAAATAGGCTCCTGATAATTACATCAGCATTTAAAAGATCTTGTAGCTTTTAGATGAACGCTTTTACTCATTACATGGTGGAAGTGATTAAATATTTTACAATGCTTCATGACCCAGATAGATTAATACAATGCATTTGGCTAAATATACATTTCTGGATAACATCATCTGACTGTGCTAAGGTTCAATTGTTTTACATTTCATCATACCTTTGCCTATGTATGGCGTCATCCCTGGCCAAAATATTAAAATATTACTCCTGGTAAAAAACTGGAAAAAGTTAGTGCTTAGGAAATGATTAAATCGAAGAGAGCTCCATTCACAGTTTATAGTTAGATTGCTGATTAACTCCAGAGTTTCTATTCAATTCTAACACACACACCCATTTGCAAATTTAGGCCAGTTAAAGACAGTAACTGGCTGCATCAATAACATTTTGGCTTGTTATTTGGTGCCATAGATGGACCAGATGGAGTTCTACATCTCTTTAATTCCCCACCCCACCGTGGTGCTGATGAAACGGGACAAGAGTGTGTGAGACAGGAGGAGTGCACATGTGCTTCACTCTCCATAAAGGGCAAAAAAGCCAAAATAAATAAAATGAATCATCATCCGGCCGACGGATGGTGACTTCTTTCCCAATCCATCCCTTCGTTGCCCTATTCCTGTCCTTTGCATTTGGATTTCCCCTTAATGCTGACTTCTCTATATATATTTCTTCCTACATAAGTCCTTTTTCTCTCATCAGTGCCAAAGTATTAGACTGTCAATCCTTGTGCAGAAAACTCTTTCCAGCAGGCTTAGCTGAAAGGATGTGGCACACTCCCCAAAGTCTGAAGAGAGAACTAGAGCTTGGCACGTCCTCCAGACATCCCTGAATTAATCATTCACAATAACAGGATGTGTCCAGAAGCTTTTGTTTACCAAGGCATTTTGTGTTTACAGGTCATTAGGTTTGGCTATGGTTGCAAAATGCTGAAAAAAACATGCGAGCAATATTTAGCTAATGGTCAGATTCATTAACAGATAAAAGGAACACAATAGATGGATTATATTGCCCACATGTGAAGAAAAGGTTTAGTGCATATCTCATGAATAAAATATAGGAGTGTGTCTGCTGGGTTTTATGAATGGGGTCACCACAGCCCCTCCCTTCTGCAATACATAAAATATCCTCTCATACACATTCATATTTTTTACAGACTTACTCTCTGATACATGCTTATAACCAACTGCATCACAGTACACAGTACAATCAGCATAATGAGCCACTTAGGCATGAGACTAGTGTGAACCAGGAAACCGTTTTACTTATAGTCTTCAGTTTCCTAGGTACGCTCCTGACATACGTTCTGCATATCTCACACAGAAACATCCAAAGCTTCACTCTGAAATAAAGTGTATCCAGCTGTATATTTCATTATTTCAATATTGAGTGGTTTTGCACAAGGCCCCTGAGGCTACAGTTCGCATACACGAGGACAGTATTGAATTCACTGTTCTAATCCAGCCAAAGTGTTCATTACCTTACTACACAACATGCCCCTCTGTCCCTCTCCTCTCTGTTCCATTGCTGTGAAACAGCATTACGTAACTCCATTAAAGCAGCAGCCATTGGAATTCTCACCAGCGTTCTGTCTCTTTTTTATTCTAGCTAACTTAAGGGCCAATGTGAGTTACCCTGTCCTCTATTCAGATAAGCTGTTTTGTGTCCCTAATGTCCAGTCCCTCTCATGCTCATGCTCAGGTTCACACGTACACCTAGTGAGAGATTACAATAGGTAAAGGTTTCGTTTTAAGTCTTACATAAGGTCCAGTGTTTTTACCATGAACTCATCCAATGACATTCTGAGAAGACTCGACAACCGCAGCAGCAGCTTTGCCCGTGGACACATGTATTTTTGGCAAAACAAAGTCTGCACAGCATCTCAAATGACAACAACATTGAAATAGGTTATGGAAGTAGTGTTTTATATGCAAATTAAATGAAACTTAAAAGCAAGACGATTGAATGATCAGAACTTGTCAAATTGTATAGCTGATAAGCTGGTTGCTCCAGTATAGTCAGTTCTGCACATGCTCATAAAACAAACATAAACTTTGTCAGTACTATGCACCAAGGTAGTCTATAAATAATTTAATAACTGAAACTACACCAAGATAGTATATAAATAATCGAATAACAAAAACTACACTATACTTGAACTGGTCAACTATTGTTCTTATATTATACATCAATTTTGTGCATTAGTGATAAGTATTACTGCTTTATCATTAACTATAGATTTTTATTTGTGGCATTTGTAGCAGGTAACAGACTATTTGCAAATGTGGCTGGTAAAAGAATATTAGAAGGATTAATTAATTAAAATTACACAATAGAACAGACAAAAGTACCACAAAGTTGGTGTTTTTTAGTTTAAGAGTTTTTTGTGTAATAATTTGTAGTTCATTCTACTATTCCATTAGAGACTTAATAATAATACACCAGGCAACCCGGTCAGGCTATAGCTGGATATTCTTAGATGTAGTTTAGCCCTCCCTGCAAATAATCACTGTCACTTATCATAATAATAATAATAATAATAATAATAATAATAATAGGAAGAAAAAGATCCATGCAAAATTATTATATATTAAGTATAGCCATAATTTATTTATTCAATCATACATGTAACCACTTCATTCTGGTCATGGCCTCAGTGGATTTGGAGCCTATTTCAGGAACACTAAACAAGACGCTTAAATACACCCTAGACTGGATGTCAGTCTATTACAGGGCACTCTACACACAAATCCACACACCTTATGTTTAGGTTATTATAAAAAAAAATCCTCTTACATGCCTGTCATTGGGAGGTGAAAGCAGAAAGAAACATTTATAAACAAAAAATCCACAGAGACACTAATATAACTTATTTTTTATTGATGTGGTAAATGTAGCACCATCTACTGGTGAAAGCGTCGAAACACAACAAAAACTAAGAAAATGCACACATACGACATTTACATCAAACATTACTTTAGGAAAGAAAAGAAAAAAAAAGACTTATTGACCTGTTCATAATAAACAGTCTAATATTTTGTGTGTGTGTATATATATATATATATACAGTCAGGTCCATAAATATTGGGACATCGACACAATTCTAACATTTTTGGCTCTATACACCACCACAATGGATTTGAAATGAAACGAACAAGTTGTGATTTTACTGCAGACTGTCAGCTTTAATTTGAGGGCATTTACATCCAAATCCGGTGAACGGTGTAGGAATTACAACACTTTGCATATGTGCCTCCCACTTTTTAAGGGACCAAAAGTAATGGGCCAAAATAATCATCATGAATCAAACTTTCAATTTTTTAATACTTGGTTGCAAATCCTTTACAGTCAATAACAGCCTGAAGTCTGAAACGCATAGACATCACCAGACGCTGGGTTTCATCCCTGGTGATGCTCTGCCAGGCCTCTACTGCAACTGTCTTCAGTTCCTGCTTGTTCTTGGGGCATTTTCCCTTCAGTTTTGTTTTCAGCAAGTGAAATACATGCTTAATCTGATTCAGGTCAGGTGATTGACTTGGCCATTGCATAACATTCCACTTTTTTCCCTTAAAAAACTCTTTTGTTGCTTTTGCAGTATGCTTTGGGTCATTGTCCATCTGCACTGTGAAGCGCCATCCAATGAGTTCTGAAGCATTTGGCTGAATATGAGCAGATAATATTGCCCGAAACACTTCTGAATTCATCCTGCTGCTTTTGTCAGCAGTCACATCATCAATAAATACAAGAGAACCAGTTCCATTGGCAGCCATACATGCCCACGTCATGACACTACTACAACCATGCTTCACTGATGAGGTGGTATGCTTAGGATCATGAGCAGTTCCTTTGCTTCTCCATATTCTTCTCTTCCCATCACTCTGGTACAAGTTGATCTTGGTCTCATCTGTCCATAGAATGTTGTTCCAGAACTGTGGAGGCTTTTTTAGATGTTGTTTGGCAAACTCTAATCTGGCCTTCCTGTTTTTGAGGCTCACCAATGGTTTACATCTTGTGGTGAATCCTCTGTATTCACGCTGGTGAAGTCTTCTCTTGATTGTTGACTTTACCACACATACACCTACCTCCTGGAGAGTGTTCTTGATCTGGCCAACTGTTGTGAAGGGTGTTTTCTTCACCGGGGAAAGAATTCTTCGGTCATCCACCACAGTTGTTTTCCGTGGTCTTCCGGGTCTTTTGGTGTTGCTGAGCTCACCGGTGCGTTAATTCTTTTTAAGAATGTTCCAAACAGTTGTTTTGGCCACGCCTAATGCTTTTGCTATCTCTCTGATGGGTTTGTTTAGTTTTTTCAGCCTAATGATGGCTTGCTTCACTGTTAGTGACAGCTCTTTGGATCTCATCTTGGAGAGTTGACAGCAACAGATTCCAAATGCAAATAGCACACTTGAAATGAACTCTGGACCCTTTTATCTGCTCATTGTAATAGGTATAATGAGGGAATAACACACACCTGGCCATGGAAGAGCTGAGAAGCCAATTGGCCCATTACTTTTGGTCCCTTAAAAAGTGGGAGGCACATATTCAAACTGTTGTAATTCCTACACCGTTCACCGGATTTGGATGTAAATGCCCTCAAATTAAAGCTGACAGTCTGCAGTTAAAGGACAACTTGTTCGTTTCATTTCAAATCCATTGTGGTGGTGTATAGAGCCAAAAATGTTAGAATTGTGTCGATGTCCCAATATTTATGGACCTGACTGTATATATATATATATATATATATATATATATATATATATATATATATATATATATATATAGAGAGAGAGAGAGAGAGAGAGAGATAGATAGATAGATAGATAGATAGATAGATAGACAGACAGACAGACAGACAGACAGACAGACAGATAGATAGATAGATAGATAGATAGATAGACAATAAACATTTTAGAAAAAAAAAATTATATTTAAATAACTGTCTTCTTTATTCTGTCCTAATAGGAATGTAAAGTTTTACACTCAACAGTACACACCATATAGAAATTTATTTCTTCTCCAAAAGAGAATTGATTGAAAGGTCACACTCAAAAAAGTTCTGACAAGATTAAATCAGACCAAATGGCTGCATTGAGAGCAAAGCGATGGCTTTCACAGGTCTGTGTTAAACTCATGGTCAGCTTACAATACTGTACAGACAACAGAAGGCATTGCTGACAGTCAGTCTGGCCAGCTTCACTGAAACTGTAATGTGCCAAATCGCAGAGGAACATAAAACCTGTACCAGCCAAGTGCTGTGCCTTTTGTAAAAGTTCCACAATAGGAGCATGAGAACTTGAAAGAGTCACTTATGCCTGTGTGTAGCGGATGATCTCACTTAGGTCATAGCCTGTGACAGCGAAAGCGTAGCCGTCACCATCGCAGAACTTAGCGCCACAAATCTGAGTGTCAGTCACACATTCATTGTAAAGGTGTTCGATCTGGATGGGGCAGATTATAGAAAAAAATAATTTGATTAAAAAAGGTTTCTCCTAAATAAATATATACATATAAACACCTTTCACAGTTTGCTAAGCTGTATAAGAATGCTTGTCTAAATGTAGATACACCAATCACGCATAACATTATGACTACCTGCCTAATATTTTGTTGGTCCCCCTTTTGCTGTCAAAACAGCAAAGCATCCGTCACGCATTAACATCTTCAGAAAATAGAGCTTCAAGAGCTCGTCTGTTGGATCGGACCAACTATCGCTCCTCACATGCATTAATGAGCCTGGGCTGCCCATGACCCTGTCACAGGTTCACCACTGTTCCTTCCTTGGAGCACTTTTGATTGATATTGAGCGCTGCAGACCGGGACTTCACAAATTGGTCCTTGTCAAACTCACTCAAATCCTAACAGTTGCCCATTTTTCCTGCTTCTAACACATCAACTTTGAGGACAAAATGTTCACTTGCTGCCTGATATACCCAACCCATTAACAGGTGCGATGATGAAGAGATAATCAGTGTTATTCACTCACCACTCATAATGTTATAATGTCATACTGTTATGCCTGTTCGGTGTATATGGCTGTGTTGCATAGGGATCATTAAAATCCCTTTAAATTCAAATGATTTTAAATAAAAATTCATATGAATACTTTTCACTCTTTTTATACTGCCACAGAGAAGAATAAAACTAGACAGAGCATTGCACACAGTGCACAAAATCATTAGAGTAATATTTTGCCTGATATATTTAATTTGAATTGTTTATAAATATAAATACACTAATCTGTAGTATTAGGTACAGTACCAGTGATGGACGAAGTACACAAACCATGTGTTCGGGAAAAAGTAGAAATACACTAAGTAAAATATTGCATATATACATTTACTTCATTCATGTCCACCATTGATAAGTACTGTAAACCTGGTCTTTCATGCAATTATTTACTCAGGGCAGCACAAAACATTGGAAATATATCACATGGTCACTTTTCCCCGATCTCTTACTCTACAGACTGGTAAAAGACTTATTTTCTTGGCTAAGTGGAGAGAAATCAAGTGTGGCCTTCTATTGTTATAGTCCATCCTCTTCAAGGTTTGCTGTATTATGCACTCGATGTAGAACTGATGCTCACTGGATATATTTCACACCATACTGTGTAAACTCAAAAGACGGCTGTGGGTGAATCAGGGAGATGATGAGTTTCAGAAATACTCAACTCTGTTACTAATATCTATGCCAATAGTCTCTAAGATTACATTTTCGCACATTCTGATGTTTGGTGTGAACATTCCCTGAAGTCCATGAGCTACCAGAATATTTTTTGCATTGTGCTGCTACATGATTGTCTGATTGTACAGTTGCATTAATGGGCAGAAAACCATTATTTCTGTACATCTCCTACACATTTAACACCAGTGCTCACCATTTTACAGGGTAGAACATAACGGCAAGTTGTAGTGTGAAATACTCTGTTCTGATAAAGTTACTTTTATTTCTTACCTCCACACTGTTGTTTTCTGGGACTGTGTTTAAATGCCACACACGCACAAAAGAGTCCTCGGCAGCGGAGAGCAGCTTAGAGTTGAACAAGACAAGTAGGACAAGAAACACATTATGGTTCTGTGTATAAATAAGGTTTAGTCACACTGACGTGTATTAAATCTGTTTTCCCTCACCAGTCCAGTGAAAGGAGCAATATCAAGGGAGTAGATCCAGCGAGTATGGCCATTAATCTCAGCGTGTAGTATTCCAGTGACACCCTCGTAGAGGCGGATTTGGCCCGTGCCATAGGCAGCTATGACCATGCCTTTCCACAGCTTTACCGATGAACAGCTTATACTTGTGGGAAGAGAAAGCAGCAAATGGTGGTTGATCCTGGGAATGTTATAGCTTTATACCTAGATCATTACTATACTGTGTTTAATTTACTTACTTATAATACTTTTTATAGCATTGGTCTTCTACAACAGTTAACTGATCTGTTTTCAATCGTGATTTACTGCTTTCAAATGCACTTTTTAAATGTTTGTATATTTAATATATGCACAAATCATTTCATTATTATACAAAATTTAATTAATGATAGACTCTAGATGTTGTGTAATGTCTGTATTTTTTAACACAAAAATTGTCAAAACAATTTTGTATTATATTTTATATAGATTTTTAAAGCATGGTTCTTAACTTGCCATCAGCAGTTATCATTAAAAACAAAACAGATTTCTTTACCTTGCATACTCAAATGCTGTTGTTTTTTGTTTTGTTTTTTCACAGAAAGAGTGAATTTCTTTAAAGGAGAAATCCCCCATGCACTTCTCAACAAGCAGCCACTATAAGCTTTAAAATGTCAAAATTATAGTTAAATTCAATGTGTCTTTTGCATTTTTAAATACACTTTTATACAAACATACCCTGAATTAGGGTTCACAATGATTATAATGAGCAAAACATTGAAAAACCTTTTTGTTTCAATCTGATTAATCAGAAAAAATTGATCATCCGATTAATCGATTATCGAAATAATCGTTTGTTACAACCTTAGAATCAATATCTGATGGAAATTGAATTTATGTCATTTTATCCCCATCAACTGGTGAATCCATGCAAATGCAACAAAATCTATGATGCAAAAATGCACAATGTAATAATAATATTATTAGTAATATTAAAATAAACGAAACAAGACATTGCTATACTTACATGCCTGTTTTTCTTAGAATTTACAAACTGAAGTAACTTTTCGCTCTGTATTTTTTTTTTTTTATTTGCTCTGGTTCACCTTACATTTTAACAAAAATATGTTTTTGTGCACTTACTCAAATCCAGGGATCTTGTTGAGAAGCTGGAAATCCCCTTCAGACTTCCATACACACAAAAGTCCTGAGTCATCAGCACTCACCATATCAGCTATGTACTCCTTTGAGTAAATATAGGACATATTTTGTACCATGAGTAACGCCGTGTACACACGTTTTTAAAATAACAAACAAAAAGTAAATAAACTACGTGCTTAAAAACAACTGTATAAATGGTACACTATACAGTCAGATGTTTGTGGACACCTAACCCTCACACACATGTTTTTTTACACACCCTATTTTAAATGTAATCCCTAATTCGCCTTATATTCTAATCTCCACTCTTCTGGGAAGGCTTTCCTCTAGATGTGCCCTAGACGAGGCCTAGGGTGCATTCAGTGTTCTCATTTATTTGACAGGTATTTTTTTATTTATTTATATATATATATATATATATATATACAGTACAGACCAAAAGTTTATATATATTATATATACAGTACAGACCAAAAGTTTGGACACACCTTCTCATTCAAAGAGTTTTCTTTATTTTAATGACTATGAAAATTGTAGAGTCACACTGAAGCCATCA
Organism: Silurus lanzhouensis; assembly: GCA_039877035.1. Classification (NCBI taxonomy): domain Eukaryota; kingdom Metazoa; phylum Chordata; class Actinopteri; order Siluriformes; family Siluridae; genus Silurus; species Silurus lanzhouensis. Next base: position 347,714 of record JBCEWE010000495.1, on the reverse strand, counting down.
AAACTATGAATTAACACATGTGGAATTATATACATAACAAAAAAGTGAACTGAAAATATGTCATATTGTAGGTTCTTTAAAGTAGGCATCAAGAGAATGCCAAGAGTGTGCAAAGCAGTAATCTAAGTAAAAGGTGGCTACTTTGAAGAACCTACAATATGACATTTTCAGTTGTTTCACACTTTTTTGTTATGTATATAATTCCACATGTGTTAATTCATAGTTTTGATGCCTTCAGTGTGACTCTACAATTTTCCTAGTCATGAAAATAGAGAAAACTCATTCAATGAGAAGGTGTGTCCAAACTTTTGGTATGTACTGTATATATATATATATATATATATATATATATATATATATATATATATATATATATAAATATATATATATATATATATATATATATATATATATATATATATATATATATATATATATATATATATATGTGTGTGTGTATGTGTGTGTGTGTGTGTGTGTGTGCTTTTATATAAATCAGAAATAATTTAGTAATATAAATAATAAATAGTAATACTAAATCATAGATTTCTCTCTTCTCAGGGGCACAAAAAATGGAAAGAATAAAAACGTAAACATCTTCAATGGATCACAATTAGTTCCTCAGTAACTTCCACAAGCCACAGACGATGCTAATGATGCTGTCAAATGAGTACGTTACCGCACTGTCTGAGCACTCCAACCCGATGTCTGTGACAGCCTCAGTGTGTTCCTCCAGAACTTCAGACAATGTGATGTTACTTCCTTTACTAGGAATGTCAAACACCAGAACTGCCCCAGAGGAGACCCCTAACAGGGACATGAAATGCCAGAGATGTCTTTTTATGATATTCATTATTAATTTGAACATATACTTGCAATTAGAAGTTAATTTGCTTCACTTACCTACACAGATGTATTTGTCTTTCACAGCTGCAATCCCCCGTGCAAAAATTGCCTTAGCTGATATAGGAGACATGGTATAAATACCCCATTTATACACAAATTCTATTATCAGAAAGGAATATGATGTTACCTGTGGGTGTCTCTGGGGTATCTAGTGCATGCCAGTACACCATAATGGATCCATCCGACTCAAACATCTGTTACATAAACACCCATTTAAAATATACAGTAACATATGTAATGTAATATACAGTATACAGACAGTGGCTTTGTACTGTATGTACTGTACTGCATTTTATGCCTAGGCCTTGGCGTCCAACCTGAATCAATTCACCTCATTTTACCATTATTATGTAACCATCAAAATTATACAGAAATGCAGTCAAACAGAGCTCCATGTGTAGTTAAATGGACTAAACAAATAATTAGTCTTAATACAATACATTTTTATATTAAAATTACTTGAGTTACATTAGGAATCGTTTCATTCCTACTCTATTGTAAATGTCCTTGTAAGTGTATCTGCAACCAAATCAATTTCTTCTCCTCTGTCAGTCATTGTGGAATAAAAAACAAAACAGCTATTAAATCCAAATGAATATATTTGAGCTTGTGCAGTGAAGAAAGCTCTGACTAGTGCATCCAATCAAAGGACGTGAAAATGCCAACATGCCTTCAAGCGGGCCTCAGAGTGACCAAATCGCAGTCTCATTGATTTGCTCATGATTTTCTCGTTAAGCATAGATTTAAATCTTTAAAAAAAACCCGCTCTGTTAATTTTTGCTGGCCTTAAGGCAATGTGTGATGTGACGGTTAAAATCTGATTGGTTAGAAAGTCTAACCGAAACTTACAGCAGCAGCAGTGCACCTGGGAGAAAGACTATAAAATTAGAATGGACTATTGGAAAAAATGTAATATTCATGGACAAAAATATCTTAAAACGTAAGTCAGTGATTCTGATTCTGAGAGTTTGGGCCAGCAGAGAAGGCCTTGCTGGCCCTAGGGGGTTTTCCACTGTGCATGTAAATATGTACTGTAATATGCAATATACATGACTAACCTGAATCCCTTTCTGAGAAGCAACAACAAGCAGATCTCTAGATGGCAGTACACACCAAGCTGCCTGTAGCAAAAACAAACAAAAAGTCTGATTCAGCTACAAATATAGTGACACTACATTTTACATCAAATGAGTGTTTAACAAGATCAAGCCTCTGATTTCAGATTTCTGTTCTTCTCTGACATGATTCAGGGCCACAACTATACAACATTTAATTTCCTGTGGATCATCTAGGTTATATTACAGGAGCCAGAGGCCAGCATTGGTTTCGTGATTTCCTTCTTATCCTTGTTCTCACAAGGATTTTTTGGAAAAAACATTCAAAAATACACCTGCTGCCACTGATTTCAATAGCAATAAGTTGTGCATTTATCTACTTCAAAGTGCTGAAAGCCTTCTACGAAAAGGTTACAATACCTTACAACCATTTTATTTTGTTGCCTTATTGTATATTAACTGCCCCAGAAAAAGTGTTCAGACTTTCAAATGAAGATTAGTTTTATGGTCTTTTATCATTATAGGACAATACACCAGATTTATCAATCAGGATCAACTTTAATACACTACACAGGTAGATAGTGTTCAGGGTAAAAGAAAAAAATTGCCTTATTCATAAACTAAGGTATTAAATCAGAAGTGTTTGAGACAGGAAAAAATGTGACTCTGGCCCTGTACTACACCTTGGCACCTGTCAATTACTATATTTAATACTTAAAAATCTGTGCAGAGTTTAGAATATGAACTACAAATAACCTACAAAAGTTAAAAGTGTGCATCACCTGCATAATGAGTGAGGAGCTGGTGGCCATGTTGCCCTCTTTGGACTGCAGCTGCCGGTGTGAGTAGTTGAGTCCATCCCAGGATGCACTCACTAGGTTCACGACATTGGCATGCACTACAGCAAAATGGGTGAGAGAACGTGGTGCCAGACGCAGCACACTCAGGTTGTTGTAGAGCGCTGAAGCACTGCTCTTTAGCTGAATGCTCTTCTCCCGATGGTACATTTTGGCCATTTCAGAATCCGCAAATCATCCCCAGTCTAAAACAATTATGTCTGAGAAAAAGAGCAAAAAAGAAAAAGTCTACAGCACTGAAACAAAAATATGTAGTTTTGTTAAATCATGCTTTCTATTATTATAAAACTTTTTTTTTTGAGTAAAATGTTTTACTGCAGGATCTGAAGTCAAACCAAGCCATGTCTATCATTAGTCCTTCACCCACATGACCATGCATTTCATTTCCTGAATAGAAAACTAAAAGAAAAAAAACCTCCTAAAATAAAGAACAACTGAATAAAACTGTGGTAAAAGCATGATCCCAAACCCAACAGGCTTTGGCATTTTATTAGTTGTGGAGGGGAATATTATATACTGACATAGAAGAGAGAGCATGATGATCTGTAGCTCAACACTGATGAAGAAAATAACTGGAGGAGTAGTACGATGATGACTATCTAGTCCTTCGTCATCATGAATTCTCACCACAGGACACTTTAAGGTATTTTTTAGATATATATTTTTGGTGCCCAGCAGTGATTAAAACATCCAGCAGTAAACGGATGCACTTCCAACCCTGCCACACCACCATGTCAGTCACTGAGTTAAAAATGGAAAATGAAAATATGTTATATAATTGATGCATTTTGGAAAGATCCTTTATAAGCATTTATATAATCTACAAAACATGCATTGTAGTTTATATCACAAAAATATTATTCATAATGAAAATGAAGAACATATAAAACATATTTGAAGTAAAGGAAAAAAAATTGAAGTACAACATGTACGCTTTAAAATAACTGCTTCAAGTCAACTTTGAAAATAAATGATTTTACTTACAAATAAAGAAATGAATGTCACAGTATCACGTTATTTATCAAAACATAAAAATCACATCATCATATCATCCAGCCCTAATATCTACATAATCCCTATGACATACCCCATATCCCTATAACATACCCCATATCCCTATAACAAACCCCATATCCCTATAACAAACCCCATATCCCTATAACATACCCCATATCCCTATAACATACCCCTATATCCCTATAACATACCCCATATCCCTATAACATACCCCTATATCCCTATAACATACCCCATATCCCTATAACATACCCCATATCCCTATAACATACCCCTATATCCCTATAACATACCCCTATATCCCTATAACATACCCCCATATCCCTATAACATACCCCATATCCCTATAACATACCCCTATATCCCTATAACATACCCCTATATCCCTATAACATATCCCTATAACATACCCCTATATCCCTATAACATACCCCATATCCCTATAACATACCCCATATCCCTATAACATACCCCTATATCCCTATAACATACCCCTATATCCCTATAACATACCCCTATATCCCTATAACATACCCCATATCCCTATAACATACCCCATATCCCTATAACATACCCCATATCCCTATAACATACCCCATATCCCTATAACATACCCCATATCCCTATAACATACCCCATATCCCTATAACATACCCCATATCCCTATAACAACCCCATATCCCTATAACAAACCCCATATCCCTATAAACATACCCCATATCCCTATAACATACCCCATATCCCTATAACATACCCCTATATCCCTATAACATACCCCATATCCCTATAACATACCCCTATATCCCTATAACATACCCCATATCCCTATAACATACCCCTATATCCCTATAACATACCCCATATCCCTATAACATACCCCTATATCCCTATAACATACCCCTATATCCCTATAACATACCCCGTATCCCTATAACATACCCCTATATCCCTATAACATACCCCTATATCCCTATAACATACCCCATATCCCTATAACATACCCCTATATCCCTATAACATACCCCATATCCCTATAACATACCCCTATATCCCTATAACATACCCCATATCCCTATAACATACCCCTATATCCCTATAACATACCCCATATCCCTATAACATACCCCTATATCCCTATAACATACCCCATATCCCTATAACATACCCCTATATCCCTATAACATACCCCATATCCCTATAACATACCCCTATATCCCTATAACATACCCCTATCCTATAACATCCCCTATCCCTATAACATACCCCTATATCCCTATAACATACCCCATATCCCTATAACATACCCCTATCCCTATAACATACCCCTATATCCCTATAACATACCCCCATATCCCTATAACATACCCCTATATCCCTATAACATACCCCATATCCCTATAACATACCCCTATATCCCTATAACATACCCCATATCCCTATAACATACCCCTATATCCCTATAACATACCCCATATCCCTATAACATACCCCTATATCCCTATAACATACCCCATATCCCTATAACATACCCCTATATCCCTATAACATACCCCTATATCCCTATAACATACCCCTATATCCCTATACCATACCCCTACAGTCCTATAACATACCCCAAAGCCCCCTAATTTTTATATATACAATATATATGTTTAATTGATCAGATTAGGTTCCTCTGCATGCTTGGATTAAAAAACTGAAATAAAACCCTGTCAGATGACAGCCAGTGCATTTTAGAGGTTAATGTTTAGAAACGCTGATTATCCTAAGAATCAGAATTCAGCTTCTGAATGCTAATCGCTAGCTCGCAGACTCACAAAAAACTAACTAACAGGCTGTGTTCAAAAATAAACTGCCTGCTTCCCTGATAGACTCAGCGGTATTACTTATAAACAGTTATAACCATGAGACCACTGCAAAGCTGGAAAGTCGCAGCCGCCGCATTGAGCTAACAGATAAGACCAGCCATACCACTGAGCGTCCTCCGCAGCCATAGTGACGGAGTCAAAGAGTGTCGTGCGCAAAAAAAAAAAAAAAAAACAAAAAAAAAAAAAAAAAAAAAAAAACGCGAGGACGTGTTCCAAATTGACCCATAATCCCTACGTAGACAGACGCGTCGGATGCAGGGAATGATAGACTCTATGACCCCTTTGTAGTGCACTATGGAGGGTTTTTCTATAACAAGGAAGTGGTCGGTGTACGAAGGGTGTACGTTGCCTAGCAACTAGGGTCCACTTACAGCAAGCACTTCAGTTGGAATTGCATTTTTATTTTCCTCAAAAAGGATCAAAAAGTGTAAAAGAAGAAGTATAAAGGTAAGCCAGTGTATCTACTTCTTCACAATATGCATTATTTCAGGGTACCGGGAATTGAATCATTTGGTACCAGCACAAAAAATCTTAATTATTTAAATATTTCCATTTTATTGACTTTCACGGTCTGCAGGGTGTTTAATAATAAAAAAAACCAACCAACCAACCAACCAACCAAACAAACAAACAAACAAACAAATAAATAAATAAATTACCATTTCCGCCAGTACTTAAGTGACTATTTCCTGCACTGATTTTGCATTATGGTAAGTTGATTTACATTTTCATTATATATGTACTAATAAAATCAATAATTAAATCATAGAATATGCATAATACTAATCTAAAATGCACATTATTGCGCGTGACCACGCCCCCCGGACCCGCTTTCACAGAAATAAATCAGTCCCCAAGCAATAAGTCTCATACTAAATAACAAATGAACTGTCCTCTGATAGGCAGAGGTATAATACTAAGCAGAAAGATAAACAGAAGTCCAAATGACATTGTAATTCAATCTAGAAAAAGAAAGCCAATAAACCCAGATGAACAATATTTGTATTAACAATTAGTTTTCTTTAGGAAGCATGTCACGTAACCCCTCCAAAGGTCGAGCTGATAAAAGTCGTGCCACATCGGCCCAGCCTCCTCCTCCCACTCAACCCGAGGAGGTAGAGAACAGTGTGGACCCGGGACCTTCTCCCAAGTCTGAGTTCCTGACTATGATAGCTCATGAAGAAGGAGAGGAAATCGTGTCAGAGATCATGGATAAACTCATGGCCCATGTGATGGAGAAGTGTTATGAAGTGTACCTTAAGAAACAGGTGATCAGTCTCAGGGGTCGGATTTGAACAACACTACATCTGCTTTTTATGACAGATTGAATACTGCGTTTTTTTTAAAGGGATTTGTTTAAGTTGCTCAGTCTTTATCTTATATACAGTCATTCATTAAAGAGAATCTAGTGAGGGAACAATAGTTTTTATATAGTGTATGCAAGTGATTGTAAGTGTATGTAAGTGTGGAACTGGTGTGGATCAGGACACCCAATCCAAATATGGATATGAGAAATATGATTGTCAGAACGATGGTATGTAGACGTGTTGCTTTTATACTCTACACAATGAATTCAGAAAGTATTCAGTCCGCCTTCACTCTTTTTAAAATTTCATGTTGCTGCCTAATACTACAATCTTTCAAATTCATTTTTTTCTTATTAATTTGCACTCAGTACCCTATAATAACAAAGTGAAAAAAGAATTCTAGAAATGTTTGCCATTTTTTAATGATTATAACCTTCAGACCCTTTACAACAACACTTGAAAGCTCAGGTGCCTCCCATTACTCTTGATTGTTGCTGTGATTTTTGTACATCATGACTGAAGTCTACCTGTGAAAAATGTTTATTGCTGTCAAAGGTGCTTCAACTAAGTAATGCGTAAAGGGTCTAAATACGTATGTACATGTGATATATCTTTTTTTTTTTTAATTGAAAGAATGTACAGACATTTCTAGATTTTTTTTTCAAATGCACTGTATATACAGTACTGTGCAAAAGTTTAAGTGAAGTAAGAATGCTTTCGATCATATATATTTGAATTCTTTCTTTTTTTATATATATATAAATTTTCTAAATACAAAGTTAGTACAAAGTTAGTTAGATTCTCCTGTACATAATTTTTCGACATATATCTATAGTAAAATAATTTTTCTCTGTACAGATAGTGCCTTTTACTGTGACCTGGGCGAATAATATCATCCTCCAGCTAATAAAATGGCAGCACCTTGAATGTGATGAAGGTGACGATGTAAACACAGCCTTAATCCTGGAGGAAGACACAGAGCCTATACCTACATTTCCAGATTCCTGGAGTGTAGGCTGCTTGTCAATTATGAAAGTCACAAATTATATACAGGTAATCATGTTGACCTTGATGATTTTCCCTGAAAATGCACCTTGAGAAAGCCATACTGTGTATAAACTGTTGATTTATTGGAATGTGTGTTAAATCTGTTTTTATTTGAACAGGAGGTAAAGCCTGACATGCAGAATGCTGACATTACAGGTCTGCAAAATATGCAGAAAACCCAGCCAATAAACAAAACAGAATCTTCCCCAAGGAAACCACGAAGAAACGGCAGAACCACGAAAGCAGTCCCTGCATCTAGTGCAAAGATCGAATCGGAAAGAAAACCACGTCCACCCCAGAGATTTTCACCAAATAAGCTGAAACCTCCAGAAAAATAAATTGCAACATAAGGACTAATTGTTAAAAAACAACCTAAAGTTTTTCCACTTCAAGACCACAAGATGTATACCAGGTGCCTCAGCATTCTTTCATATGAAAGAATGTTGCAGGAGGTTCACTCATAAGCTGGGAGTTTTATTAGTTACATTCTTGGTGAATGGCTTCCAAAATAACAAGCGTTTAATACTTATGCACAGACAATTTTAGATTTTTTATGCTTTAAACAACATACTGATTTTTTTAAATTTAAAATAGCTGTTTTCTGGGCTACATGGTTTTAGAGATGTTAAAAAATTTGCTATAATGATATCAGGAAAATTTTTTAATATACTTTTTTTTTTTAAAAGAACTCTTTGCTTGTTTAAAGGATCAACATTCAACATGCTGTAACTTTATAAACGATTTACAGACCAAATTGGTTTATTAATAATTTCCTGCTTTATATTCAGCATGTTTTTCTTAAATTTATTTATGCCCATGAACATTTTACTAGGGCAATTGTTTAGGACAGCTGCTAATATAGTTCAAAAGTCAGATTTTATTCCAAAAAGTTATTTTATCCAAATGGCTGTGAATTACATCATAAATTATAATCAATAACATTATAGGACAAAGAATAAAAGTAAGCTTTAATATGCTTTAAAAGAGAGGGTAATATAGATAAACACAATAATATAAAATCAATATTATTATAATTATAAAATCGATTCTGAACTTAACAGGAAGCCAATAAAGAGGGGAAATATAACTGTTTTAATCACTGTTTTTGTTTCCTGCTAAAATCTAACTGTTAAAGTTTGCACAAGCTGCAAATGAGATAAGGCATTTAAGGAACGTGATGGTTACAAATTTAACATTTTTTGTATTTTGACCCAATGTTACATTAAATGTTTAGGTCATTCGCTTGTTTAAACTGTAGAACTTAAATTTCATGAAAACTGTGTGACTGCTGTGGGTGAAAACTCATATTTCAGTCACTGCACATATACAAATGACCATAAGTGTAGTTAGTTACATGGGCATTAAGACACTATTTACCAATTGCTTATTTGAGACAAATAATTTTAGTGCTATGTGGCAATTGAGTCTATTTACAATTTTTCTTTTTCAATGTTGCCAAACTGTTTGACTTTTTGAGGAAAAAAAAGTAAAAGAATATGAAATGAACACAAAAAAATGTAAAAAAAAATGTTTTACACACACTGCCTAAGCTTTTAATATATATAAAATAACACAGATTTACAGTTGTTTAACTTCTAATGTCACATTAAACATTGATAATGATAAACCTATGAAATCATCAGAGAATATGCCAGCCCTCCTACCCAGAGAGAGCCTTCCCTGCCAATTTAGCTTTCTTGGCAACCAGGGGCTGCACATGACTGTGATTGCTGCATTTGTTTTTTCCCAAAGAATTCTATGGTTCATCCAGCCAGTATAGATATTTACTGCATTTATAACATAATTAAATATGTTTTACCATTAAACACAAAACAGCTCTAAAGATTATGAAGCCTCTGCATTCATATATTTCCAAAATTCCCCTTCAAAAGACTAACAGTTAGAATCACGTAGGAGGTCAACTACAAGGCATTCTTTCTTTTCAGTAACACAAAGAGCTTAAAACTGTGAAAGGACAGCTTTGTACACTCACTCAAATGTTTCACACTTTTACTTGAATTAACACTGATGTGTATGTGTAATGTATAAATATTATTATCTGACAGTTTCATAAATTACTCACTATGTTTTTTTTAGATAACCTAATTAACAGTCTGAATGCAAACTAGATTTATTTTTCTTCAGTAAAATGGTCTGACTTATTGGCACCAGAACAAGAGGAGGCCACAGCTTTGCTCTTTCAATTTAACATTCCAACAACAAAAGTACAGCCTTCAAAAGGCACCACTGGATTACAGCAGTGGAAAAAATATATAAACCTGTTAACTTTACACACAGTGTACACACAGGGGTAAAGCTTGATGTGTAAAGCGAGGATAAATACACACACACACACACACACACACACACACACACACACATATATATATATATATATATATATATATATATATATATATATATATATATATATATATATATATATTGAGTTCTGAAGAATGAAGACTACTCTGTGCTGAGAATGGTTCCACATAAACAGCCTAAATATCCATGAAGTCACTGAGCAACTCAAGAGCAAGTATATTTTTTTATCAATACAGTGTCTTAGGACTGCACTTCACAAGAACAGTTCTACATGTAAATGCCCATCACTGAAGAGCACACCTCTATGATGATGGAACCTATATGATTTAAATGGCACTAGCTTCACACCACTGCTGTGTACAATGCTTGAGAAAGAGGATGCAGAAGGTGGACATTTTAGCTACTCTATTTGAGGTTAAAACAATGCCCCAAGCACTACTACGAGTCTTATTCTGTTACAATCAAGCATTTCTTTCAGGAGAAATACTTTTTTTAATTTGAAATAAATTACCCCTATTATTGAAACATAAAAATAAATCTGGCACATGGGCTAAACATGATATAATAAAAATACTGCAGAAATAATAAGTCTAAAGGATCAATGTGACACTGTTTACTCAGTCCTGATGTTGTGGTTGATATTGTCGTGTGGTATTGTTTATGACCTGTATTTATGCATATATTTCACTTTGGTCGCTTAAGATATCTAAATTGCCTGTTTGAAACATCTATCAATTTATGCAACTTTCTGTTTTGGTGAAGAGGTCCAAGCAACTTTCTTTTTTCAACTCTTTTCCCACACACTGAACAGTAGTTTATCGCCTCCTTTTATGTCTTGTTCATTAGTATTCTCCACTGAGTCTTGCGCTTTTGCTGTCACCAGCCATAAATCGCTTATCTCTCTCCTCTTTCTCCTCCTCTTGATAATGTTTTTGTCCCTAACAAGCTGAGAGTCTTTTGCTTTCTAGTGAATTCTGCGGGACACTGGGACACTGATGTCTCGGTGTTGAACTGTAGGAACAGGTCGGAAAGATTCGTGTTTCGGATTTGGACTTGTCCTATTCACATCTGTAATGGACGGACACTGGATCAGGATCTGCACTTTCACACTCATCACGGTTTTTCTGCAAGGTATAAATAAAACAAACAAAAACAAACAAACAAAAAACTGTATTAGATAAGATGGGTTTCCAAGCTTGGAAATTCCTGTAGAATAATGTATATGAGTTGGGAATATGTGTGTATATATGTGTATGTGTATGTGTATGTAAATAACTTAAATATATGTTTATGTCCACAATTTACATCAGCATGTACAGTGGTCTCGAGAGGTGCAAAACACACTGATGAAATGTAGACTATTAATTTTATATCCAGATTACAATTCCAGTCAATATGCAATTAACAGGATTACAGGATCCCTAATCTAATGGTAGGAAATAAATAAATGGAAATATGGTTTTAAAAAAGCTTTTTATTCTGATAAATTACATATAATAATAATGTTTAAATAGCCCAAAGTTAACAAGTCCTAAACAATGATGCAAAATGTCACCTGTATATAAATACAATGACAATTCAAATAAGTGCAGAAACATGTCATATATTGCCTACGACAAATTGCATGGTATCATGTGGCACAGCACTTGTTCTGATTGCTCAAGAACACCAGGGAGGTCAGTACTTGTCAAGGACAATATTTGTACTGAATGTCTGTACAGAACAGTGATATTCTTTCCTTGGCATATCTAAACACGACAGATTAAGACATCATTGCATATGCAGCACCAAGAGTTAAGGGCATTACTCAAGGGCCCAAGTAGCAGGTTGCCATGTTAAACATTAAACCGCCACCACCATCACGATAAATCATCATTTTAACTAAATCTGAAAAATGTGACTATAACTTAACACAGCACTATTTTAACAAATGTGGTAAAATCATTAAAAGTCTAAATGCTACCTAATATATGTTTGCTAGAATATATTTTTATTTTATTATCCACAGTACATAGTACAACAAATTTAGGAAGAAAATCACAAATCATTGCATATATGATTTATGTGCCATCACCCAAAATACTAAAATATATGCCAGGATTATAACAAATCTGTGGATCTACACTCTGTTTAAAAAAGATGTGCATGTGCTGCATATGAGATTTGTCTATAAATGCTTTAGAAACTTATATAATTTTTTTCTTTTTATTTTAAAGCTGCATTATTTAGCACTAAACCTTAATTTGCTTTCTTCTTTTTAGAAGTTGCAGCTTTAAACCTGAGGAACGAGCTACTGGGAAAGTGTGTGCAGTTGCATGGAGAAGGCAATGAGAAGTTGACTTTGGAGGAGTGTAAACCAGGATCAGTCTTTCAGGATTGGCACTGGAACCCTGAAACACGCTCATTGAGGAACCCACACACAGGAAAATGCTTGACAGCTTTCAAGATCCAAGATCAGGGAACTGTGGGCCCCTTAGCATGCAGAGCTGGAAAAGATGAGAATCAGGCTTGGAGTTGCTCAAAAAAGGGCCACCTCACATTGTATGGCAAGGGCTTCCATTTAAGTGTGCGCTATGACTCACCTGATATCTTTCTGTCCACGGAGCGAGGCAAGAGTGCCAAATGGAGGACTGATAGTGAGCGAACAGTGTGTGAGGAGCCACCCAATGTGCCTGAGAAGCTAGAACCAATTATTATTGCAAAAATTCACCTGTGGCAGCGTAAGAGTGGTTTGTCTGTGTGCTCTTGTCCTGACATTTCACCTAGCTGAGACATAGTATTTCACCCCTTGTAAACTGAAAGCTTGTTTTCTAACAAATTTATAGGTAACTAAAATGTTGAGTTCTAACATATCATTGTTATAATTTGCTGTTCAATACATTGGTTCATTTTGGTCATTATTTTAACAGCTGTTTCATCAATGCCTCACTACCTGTTCCTGATTTAACAGCCTAAAATGTATTTGTGCTCAGTCATTTCACTTATACTGTACTGCTGTTATCTGCAATGGTGTCTTCTGTGTTTTTTTTTTTTTTTTTAGCTCAAATAAATGCTCCAAAACCCACCCAACCTTCACCCTTCACCACTGCATATTCTACTATAAACATCAGCACTGATGATAGGGAGCCTGGCTTATTTGTGAACCCTTTCAGCGTGGATTATGGTGAGTATACTGTACAAAGCATTTACCAAAAAAAACTGTTTTTTTTTCGTTTTCATTTTTTGCTCTGTGGCTTTGTTTCCTTTTACGCTAGAAAAAATAGTTTTTTAGAAACAAGCTTGTAAACAGTTTAAACTGCTTAGCTAAGATAAGCTAAGACTAGACTTGAAGTCCAGTAAGACTAGCTTGCAGATATTTTTTTAACACAAACAGTAACAGCGTCACTACTAACTGTCACACATTTACACTTTTACACTTTCGTACAATCTTTACACAAGGACATAAGGGGGAAGCTTCCAGGACAAAATTCTGATGCAGCTGCCTGCTCAGGGTTGTGGTGGTTTAAATTCAACGTTCATAGTTTTCTGAATAAGACCATCTAAATGCATTATAATGTGCAGGTATAAATAAAAGTGAGAATTATAATGACAACTACTCTAATAAAAGTAATAACTCTGATAGTAACGCTAATAGTTGAGATGTTGAGTGATGTAACGTCTAACTAATGTCAGAGCCAAAACTTACACATCAACTTATACACTGATGGCATTTTTCCAGAGCTTTTATAATATAATGTGTAGATTATGGTATGCAGCTTGGGGCAAGACGTCTTTCAGTTTTAAGCCTAGCTCACTTTAAATATAGTTACAGATACAAATATTTGGAATTCCAGACCCATGCATATGTGTGTTTTGTCTGTGTGGAGACTGACATCGCTTAAAGTCACTCAGAAACAGTCAATCTACGAAAAGACAGGTGCCTGCAAACGTTTCTTAAACCCTTTACGATAAATACATTTGCCCAGCATTACTCAATCATTAAACAATCGTTATCTTTGTTTATCATAGTGTTTTTCTCGTCATTGTTGGATGTGGGCATGAAGTTTCAATAAATTCCATACGTTTCATGTTTTGTGGTTTGCTGAGCCTTGGTTCAAACAAAATCATTAGTGACACCATTTCTATAGATGCTCACATGGGGGCAGTAGAGGACAAAAGCTAAAAACTAAAAAGTAGTGGTTTGAGATTAGGTCAATTTATTCATGACCTGGAAAATCTGGATTATGCCATTACATGAACTACTACTACTACTACTACTACTACTACTACTACTACTACTACTATAATAATAATAATAATAATAATAATAATAATAATAATAATAATAATAATAATAATAATAACAACAACAAAAATAGTTAGGGGGTATACAATTATTCCACACAGCTTTAAACAGATTGTCAATTGTTTAATTGATAAATTGTTTAACAGAATAGAACAGTTAAAAGAATAGTTAAAAAAGAAATACTTTAGACAGTCAATAAATGTTCTGGATATACTTATTTCATTTTTTATTTAGAATTCATTGAACTCACGACCAGTAAATCTGAATCTATGTAGAATCTATGTAGAAACAGTCACGGGGAATTTTACAGGGATTATGCTAAATAAATTGTGTGATAAATGTGACAGACTCATGTATCTTGGGTGATTTCCGCAATACCTTTTGGAGCATGCCTACTCAAGTATGACTATCTTATTGATAAACGTTTCCAATGAGTGTTGAAAACGAAATAGCATGTATGACTTCAACTGAAAAAGATCAAAACAGCAAGATAATGACATGATAAAAAACAACATCAAGCTTCTTTATAAAACCAGATTGACCTGTTTTAGTTGCGTTTCATATTTAGATGATGTTTTTTATACATAGCAACATAAAGTCTAGGCAGGATGCAGGAAGCTTGGCAATTCTCGGATCCTATCTTACAGCCTCCTGGGCAGTGGTGGCATAGATTCGAGGTATAGCCATACATAGAATCAACACTGCCCAATGGTTTCCTACCACAGTGGCATATAGCCTTTAAAAGTAAATTAACAGAATAAAGGAAGTGTTTTTTTTTTTTATGAGCATTATTATATCACAATTTGTGCGCAAAGCAATGTTATCTAATGGATATAATCAGCATTCTGTATGTGTGTTATTTTAACTACCCACAAATAAGCATTTGCTACTGTATGTCTTTGTGACAAAATTATAGTTTATTTTAAAAATAAAACTTAAAGATAGAAGCAAACAAATTGAAATGGTCTGGCCTAAAATATTATTTTAATGATATCTGTGAGGACAGCTCCTTATAATAACATATAAGTAAAACAGACCCAATGTTGGTACCCAAGCACTCACACACACACACGCACACACACACACACACACACACACACACACACACACACACACACACACACACACACACACACACACACACACACAGATCTCTTACGAAGCTTTATTTGAGAAAAATCCCAAATTACAGATAAACAACGATGTGTATGTGTATTTAAAAGGAATGGAATGGAAGGTGACCATGCTGGTTCTAAGCTCAATTGCCCTCACTCTTGGGATGGCCATTCTCTTCCTAAACATCTATCAAAATAGGTAAGGTTACTTCCTTTGGCAGTCCCTAACACTTATCTTACAAAATGAGTGACTGATGTGTTGACAGTTGTTTTGAGATTTCATCAGCAGATTGAGTTGTTGTTGTACACAAGCTATTAGACAATTGCTTAATTACAATGAAACGCATTGTGAGAAAATCATGTATATAACTGTACAGGAGATTCCTGTTATTCTGGCACATTCTTCTAATTTCATTTACTTTTCTCCCAGGCGGAAGAAAACTGTTGTGGTTCTTAAATCATACACATCCTGTGGCGAAACAAGTCAGCCTGGCTCCCCGGTTTCCAGTGAAAGAGCCTCTCTCACCAAACATCCCATGAAACCTCCCCGCTCACCGTCCATTCAGCGTGGGGAAATCCTGGTTGAATGGAAGGATGGCACTATTACTCCACTATTTGACACCTATCAAACCTCCTAAAATACCAGATTGGAACCTTTATGCAACATTCTTCTATTCCTATTTCTGTTTTTCAGGCATTTTCCACTTTATAAAACACTACCTTGTGTTGCTTGTAAGCATGTAGTGTTTCTTTCTCTTTTTTTTATGCAGCCGCTGTGGTTCCTTAATGTGAGTTTAAATTTGACTGCAGAAAGCATAAAAGCTGGCCGCAGAAATTGTAAACATTCATAATTAGTGACCTTCTTGCTCAGAAAAAGTCTCCATCTTGAAATGCTAGAATTGGTTTAAGTTGCTGTTTGGGTGGAGATGCATGCATGGCCCTGAGACCTTTGTGTCTGGGTGTCTTTATACAGTATATGTGGGAGGGATTGTGCGGATTTGCAGTTTAACCTTTAAAACAGGTTGCTCTACAGGATAATTACACGGTGCTCAGGAAAGATAATGAAACTGTCCCGAGACGTTGTTTCCAGAAATGACTTCATGCGTAGGTGTCTTGGTAATGCTACATACGTAGTTTGACAGTGCGAGAAAATGTAAACAGGCATTGGTAAAAAAAAAAAAAAAAAAATGAAAAAATGTGTGCATGTTCTGTTATGTGCATCCCTGTATGCATGTCTGAGCACACAGTGAAGCATAAGTTACTAAACAAGAGAGACAAGAAAAGTTAGAGTTAATGCAATGAGTTTTATTCCTGCAGGCATTCATATCTGTACTAGTCCTAACCTGCCATATTACAACAAGCTCTTTTGTCTCAAGTATAAATTAGACTAGGGTGGTGTAGCTGTTCTGTTTAGGAGTTACCATACAGCACTTTTTTGGGTTAGTGTGAGAAGCCTATTTACTAATAAATCAAAGCTGTTTTAGATGTTTTACAATGTCATAAATTTTGATGATGGCTTTCATTTGAGCTATATTTTTATTTTTAAAATTTTCTCAACTGACGTCACCATTTTAGCCATGCTTTTCTTCCTTTGTGTTCTGTTCAAGCATTTGTTTTTCGTTCTAAAGAAAACATTTAACTCAATTCATAATGTCATTTTTACGATTATCCCATATATACTGTTTTTTTATACAAATGCATGGTTTCATTGGCATTGACAAAAAGTAGAAAAGATATGGCTTATTTTAATTTGGATCGGACCGAAATTTAAAAATAGATAATATTAACATTTTAAAACGATTCAAACTGAATACCACTAGTACTGCATTTCAGCATTAAAGCGGCTGGAATACAGTTGTGCTTTAATCTATCTCTACTACTTTCGAGAAAAACTAAATAATGAACGTTTTCAGAGTGCAGGTTACGATAGCTACTTCTACCTAATTATTTATGCACTCCACCTTCCTGGGTATAATTCAGCGTTTCTGAAAAAGAGTCTTATTTTTAGTGTGAACAGAACATCACCTCATTCAGCTTGATTTTATATATAGCCATGTTTTTATAGTACAGGGTTTTTATCTACTTTTGCCTTATTTTGACTAACTCGCCAAATTTCTGTTTATGTAGATTTTCATCACACCACAGTTGCCTAATCAGCATTGCATTGCACTGTGGTTGGTTGCAGCTGGGCTTGAAAGTAAATGTCATTTATGATAAATCTAACTACACTAAAGGATACACAACTAACAGGCGGTTTTGTCTTTAGGGATTACGATAAATCTTACTAAACTAAAGGATACACAGCTACTGTAAGATGCAGTTTTGACCCTAGAGATTATGAGTAAGACTACAATAAAAGATAAGCTTACATAAACATGTTTAACCCCAATGAGACCTTGATATATGTAGAGGAGCTTTGCCGTGAATAACGTTGGACTAACACAGAATAAAAGCAGTACACATATTTATGGTGTGTTTGATTACTGTTTCCAAGACCTTTCTGGAATTAGACTGTGGCATGTTAAGACCCATCTCTCATTTCAGAATGGAATCCCGGCCCCATGTGCTAAATTCATGTAGAACATAACATGGTTGAAGTAGGAAAGATGCATGCCAAGACACACCTGTACCTTGCACTCAGGGAAAGCTATGTCTTGAAGTTTGCAAGTCCAAACAAAGACACAGCTTTCAGAGTGAGATCAGTTGCAAACGTGCGTGCGAAAAGAGTTTCCTATAGAAACCTGTTTTACCACTACTTTTATTTTTGCACTATTGATCTTATATATAACAAAAGATACAAATAGCTTCACAATGTTTGGGGATTAGGCAAAATAAAAACAAATTCACATTACTGGTTTAGATTATTATCGAAAAATATTATTGTATTACAATGCAAAGAAATGGTTTTAAAGGTTTTTTGTTGTATTGCACATCTGCAACAACTTTAGCATGCAGCATGCTTTAAATATATTCCCTAATGCACTTCCTGTGGAATTTAAAAAACATACACTCTCAGTGAGTGTAAACACCATTTGCAGGGCTAACAACCCAAACTAAACCACTTTCAGGTTGTGCAATATTCCTTAATGTCTGCAAATCTTACATTTATATTGAAAGCTCACTAGGCATTAACGGTAGATTGGTGGATTTATGGGGGAGATGTGGCAACCTAAGAGAGGATGTGCTCTCTCACAGGGCAAAGTGTCCTGATAAGACAACATGACAGAACGTTTCCACCCAAATAATTGGACTGTTTGGATCCCCAGCCTTATAGGGTAGAGACTGTCCTTGATCTGGATACATATCTGCTGCCTTGACGCACACAGTGTTTTACCCTGGAGATTAGTGGTATAGCTATAATTTCAAGATGTTATACACTGGCTTTTAATACATTTTTTCCAAAATGGAAGTCACCTGATGCTGATCTGCAAAGGATGTCACAGTTGGTTGGTTTCTGTTATTTACTCTGGGCAGAACCATCTGATAATACTTCCTTTTAATTATGCTTGCCCTTTGACACAAATACAAATACAGTGAAGATATAATCAGAGCTGAAGACCAAATGGGTTTAGGAAATAGTTTATTTTAAGTAATGCACTTGAGCTTTGACGATTTAGAGCAAAGGGACAGTAATGGAGGGTCATGCTGGGTTATGAACGTTCAATGAGCCAGGTGGAAGGTATTTTTAGAGATGAGCAAAGATGAAAAAAAATCATATGAAACAATGATTAATTGTGGAAGCTGCATTTTATATTGAGGAAGGTAAAAAATAATTACTACCAGTTACTATGTTATAGGTATAATTTGGATGTGTAATGCAAGTAGTCCTACAGCTGTTCTTTAAGGACACAATATTCCTAAAAATGGACAAATCAGAAGATAATATTAATAATAATAATAATAATAATAATAATAATAATAATAATAATACAAATAATAATCTTGAATCTAAATCACATTGCTCGATTTATACATAGACAATTATACACATCAAAACATACACCATTATTTTTGTGCTTTTGTAAAATCTTACTTTCATTTGTCATTCTAACTTTCCTTAATGAAGCTTTTCCCTACTTTTCCTTCCATTTCTATTGAAGTATGTGTCCAGGAGACCGACTATCTGAAAAGGAAATAGCGTTTCTCCACCCAAAAAGTATGTCCACTGTTTGATGGTGACATTCTTCACATGGGTAATTGCTTAAATATTTTGAGAAGGTTTTGCAAATGACTCCCAGAAAGAAGAGGAAGATGGCAAAATGAGACAGAGGTTAGCATGCATTTTGTACCACATGGTTCTGATAACTTATTTGGATGGTAGTGGAAACAAAAATCCAGAGGAATTCTGTCAAAAAGTTTACCTCCAGACTCTCCATCTGGAGGTAAAATGATGAAAGGAGTTTTACAGCCTGGCATTCATGACTTTGGAAACACATTTCAGGACTTTACCCCACTACAGATTTCTAGGTCTGTGTTTTTCACATATGGGCAGCATATGGCTGACCAACACCCTCTGGGTGTCCAAAGTTAAAAGAGTCTTGGCAGGAAACTTTACTACTGGAGGTGACCCACTAAAATGCCTTTTATTGTGCAAAGCAGGAAACAATAAAAAAATGATTAAAAGTTGTGTAATCACATGCTTTAGACAAACTTTCTGTAAGTTCAGCAGAGTAAACACATCATGACGCATCCCAATGCTAACATCTGTTTATAAGCCCAAAAGAATTCCTTACACAGCCAAAGAGGTTATGGAAAAGTAAGCAAATATTAGAAATCTCAACAATTAGGCAGCAAATCACAAACATTGTGTCAACAAAATTAAACAATTGCTTCGATTTGGGCATTTTAGCAGAAAAAGACTTTCCCTTTTTCTGGTTTATATCTTTATAAATTATTTTCCTTTGATGTCAATGTCCACAACTGCTCAATAAAACATCAGACTAAAGGTAAATCTATATGTCAAAACTAATGATTTTACTGATGGAAAACTTGGTGGTTTTCATTATATTAAAATCTTCATATTATCACAGTATAATGCAATGATAATAATAGCGTGATGTTGAGGAAACACAAAAAACCCACTTAGGTACACATTCTTGTAGCAAATATAAAGGGAACACTCTTGAAATACAGTATGTTTAACATTTCTGTCATTGTATTCATTTATCATTGGTATGTGCTTTATCTGGTCATGGTTGTGTTTATCTTTTAATTTATCTTAGAAACCCTTGGACAAGAATATATCCTGGTTCAGATGCTAGACTGTTTCATGGTGCCATGTATAGACATATTTACACTCGCATTCAAACTTACAATTTAGAGCAGTTTACTTAAATTTGCACTGGCACCTCCCTTTGCTAACTGTGTCACAGTGTCAACGTTGCCGCTGCAAGGCTGGTTGGCACATACAGATACTGACTCAGAGTCTAATCTGACTCAAGCCTTGCTGCTTGAACAGTTCTTCAGGTGCCAACGCCCATTACTGCTAATTGATAAGCATAGATGTCCAAGTTCATTTTAAGGTGAATGAAGCTGAAATCAGTTCAGGAGCTGAGACCAAACAAGCTAATGTGCAACAGAGGTTAACAGTTCATGTTCAGCTAAAACATCACCAACACCTGAAAATTAATCTGGGTAGCTTCCCTTTTAGCTCACAGGTGCAAGTGAGAGATTTTGGTTTAGCTGTATCAGCCACCTCAATAGCAGCAGCCTGAGTAGGATCTTATAGGGATAAGCAACTCATAAGGCCAAATGTGCAAATTTGCTTTTTGTCACCTACTGCAGAATTCCCTATCCCAGTGGTCCCCAACGCCTGGTCGATTGGTACCGGGCCACACAAAAAGAATACATAACTTACATTATTTCCGTTTGATTTCATCTCTGATTCTGAACGTTGTTTTATTTTGAAAAATTACCCGATTCTCTCCACATCTGTCTATGACTCACTCTTGATGCATTTAAAGATGTTTGCCTCAGTCACATGTCTTACCTCTATCCGCTACCTTCTTAAAGGGGCTGCTCCGGCCGCTAACACATAATACATTACCGCTAAATTCGAACCCCCAAGCAAGCAAAATGAACAAAAAACAACACACTGGAATCACGTTTATTATTATATTTAGGAAATTCCAGTTTTTATGCCGATCGTATAATTTTATTTTGTTGTATTTATTCATCACACCTTAAAGGCCGGTCCGTGAAAATATCGTCTTACATTAAACCAGTCTGTGGCGCAAAAAAGGTTGGGGACCACTGCCCTATGCCACAGTCCAAAGTGTTTTAAAGTGGTTTTTGGACAAATAGCTCCTCTGCAGTAAACTCTGAAGCATGTTATCATTAATGATGGACCTCAGTTAGTTTTATCTGTCTCACATGCCTGCTGTTGATGCACTGACGATGACCTAGTGCAAACTTTGCTGTATTATGTCACATGTGACATGGGCGGAAAATAAATTAGCCTTCTCACATCTAGCAACAGAACAATCTGAAAAAAGGCATCCTACAACAAATATTGTTGAAACAGCTAGGCCAGTATTCTTGGTTTCTTCACCAACCCAGGTTGTATAATAGGGCATTAGCACTGTTTTGTCAAAAAGCATCTGATAGTGTATTATTATATTACTATATCTAACATAGCCTTACAATATGTTCTCTTCTTTTCAAAGAATAGCCAAACGCATAAATGCTTCAAAACTGGATTCACACTACAATAAGGATAATATGCTTTTTATATAAAAATCCTTATAAGATAAAGTGCATGAAAAACAGATGTTCACAGGCATTCACAGATGGCACGTGGACAGATTGCCCCTTGAAGATCTTAGATGAAAGGCAGCACATGAAAATCAGGCTTTGTTATAGAAACAGTAACTCTGTAAAATTGTTCCACTTCTCCCTGATCTGGAACAAATGATGCATGCAGGTGAAAGTCGGTTTTTGTGATTGTGACAGATAAGATTAGATTTATTGCAAGCAGAACCTATGTTCATGTTCTTTGATTATTTCTCCATTGTTTTTGATTATTTCTGTAGTAATCAAAAATGTGTACAAGCATGTTAATTTTGAATGGCTAAATTTAGAGAGTTGCGTATCCATCTCAATAGTAAAAACTTCATATATATATATATATATATATATATATATATATATATATATATATATATATATATATATATATATATATATATATATATATATATACACACACACACATACTTTATACATACGTGTGTGTGTGTGTGTGTGTGTGTGTGTGTGTGTGTGTGTGTGTGTGTGTGAAATGTCGATATCATTAGCAAAAATCATCAGCAACAACTACACAAAGGATTAAGTCTTTATTTACATGTTCAAAATGGCAAAGGTATAAAAATACAAACTTTGAATAAAAAGGCAGAAGCAAACCTTTCTGACTTTCAGTATTAAAATTAATTTGCATAACAGTGCTCATAATAATACTAGAAATGTAAAAGATTCAGAGGATATATTTAAATACACAAGGCATGCAAATTTAAATGCTTGTTTAAGAGAAAAATGGCAAATAAGAAAAGTAGTGGTCCACAGGCTATGTTAATGCTGCTGAAATGCTATATGGGGTTTAATAGGTTGTGCTTTAATTTTTGACAGGGCAATTGTTTCGTCATTCACTTTTTTTTTTTTTTTTTTTTTAAACGAAAACAGTTAACAGCTATTCATATTTAAATGCTGTTGCTAAACATAGCAATAGTGCCCAAAAAAATTATCACATTGACATATCAAATTTGCTGAATATGCTTTTTATCATTTAATTAATTATTTAATATTATTATTAAATTATTTAATATTATTATTAACTATTTAATATTATTTATCTCTAATGAAATAGCCAATTTTTCAAAGACCTTATGCAAAATAGGTGACATAAAAAAGCTATCCTATGCTGACTATAAAAAAATTATATATTTACAGAAATGAAAATAATCATGTGTGTATACATGTATCATTGCTCACATTGCCATAATCAATGTAAGTACAAAAGAAAATCTCAGCATGATAGTAATACAGAAAGAATTTTAAAAATACAATGTTTGTAATGCTCTTCCAAGATTCAGATTTTGTTTTCCGGTATTTATTTCCTTTCTAGAATTAATATAATTCGCCTAACGAAAGATACATTTTTATGGTTTATGTCTTGAAGTTATGCAGAGTATATAATACAGAGTACAAAGTAAGCATATACAGTATTTTAGAAATGAAGGCAATTTTTCTGAAATGTAATAAATTTGAAGATATACAACATTGTTCTTCATTATTCTATAGATGCACATTTTATATATAGGAAGGAATACCTTGTGAAGGAAAATAACAAAACAGTGGTAGTCCTAGTTGATATGTTGTTCAACCCAGCTCAGGCAGCTGCAGAATCAATATCATTTAGCTTGACATTCAGCTCTTCTGATTCCTTTTTTTTATCCCGTGCCTCCCCTTCTGTATGCCAGCCAACCAATAGTTGGTACATAATTACTCCAATAATTGTACCCAGGAATGGGGCAAAGATGGGCACCAGGAACCAGTAGTTTCCATGCCTGTTGGAGAGAAATAGTTTAATTTGTATATTTATATATCTATCAAAATTGACAATTATTCATTAAGAGAGACGAGTGTCACGATCTTCACTGAGGTTAACTTACGTAAAGACTATGCTTCCCCAGCCTGCAATGGAAGTAAACAGACGAGGACCTAAGTCCCTGGCGGGGTTCACGGCATAGCCAGAATTAAAGCCCATCGATAACCCAATGACAAGTACTGTGAATCCAACAGTGAAAGCCTCAAGTCCTTGAGGGATGGGGTTGTTGTATGGGTCAACAATGGCCAGGATACACACAATCAGCGCAGCTGTGCCTATCACCTATAAATAATGTGTAAAAGAATAACAAATGAGAGAGCATGCAAGACAATGGTACAGTGTTAAATTCATTTTGTTTAGCTGACACTGGTGTGAGTAATTGGATCTGTCAGGAAGGAAGAAAAGAGGAAGGCCAAAGAGGAGGTTTATGGATGTAGTGAGGGAAGACATGCAGGTAGTTGGGTTGGAAGAGGCAGATGTAGAGGTCAGGGTGTTGTGGAGACAGATTATCCACTGTGGCAACCCCTTAAGGGAGCAGCAAAAATAATAATAATAATAATAATAATAATAATAATAATAATAATAATAATAATAATAATAATAATAAAAGGTTATGTAATTACTAACCTGATCAAAAAAGCCATTGGCGGTACTAAGGTGTTCATTGGGGTAGGTAGCAAAAATTCCAAGTGGTAGTTTGTGATCTTTTTCATACTGTCTCTGGATAGCATCTTAAATATGTCATAAGAAATGTTAAACATGTAATAGAAAAAAACGACTACACTGCATTAACCTTATTGACATGCTTACCATAATACATGCCAAAGATGATACCAGCCCCAAAAAAGGAGCCAATGATTTGAAAGAGAAAGTACACAGGAAATTTTCTCCATTTTTCCCTTCCAAGAAGGCAGAGGGCAAAAGTTACAGCTGGGTTCAGATGACCACCTGTGGAGTTGGTAGCAAAAGGTGAAGCATTTCAGAAGCAATAAGAGGAAAAACAGTTTAAAAAATAATTGTTTAACACTTTGCTTTCATTCTGCAACAAATATCTGTCTCTCTAAAATGATTTCCTTTTACATATGATTATCACAGCAATCATTAATAAAATATTTTATTGTACCTGAGACTTGGCCGCATACCAAGATTCCAAGTGTGGCTGCAAAACCAAAAGCTAAGTTTACAGCAAGGAAGATGCCATGAGATCCTCCACTGAGCACATACTGGGCCACTGACCCGCAACCAAACATCTGCAGACAGAGGGAAGAATGGGTCAGGCTAGATAAGCGGGATGCATATGTTATTTTTACACTAGAACTATCCAAACGGGTGTAAGTCGAGATTTCAAAAATGATTAAAACCTCTGGGAGTCATTGTTTCCACCAAATTACAATTAGTGCAGAGGTTTATCTAGTTGAATTAAATGCTATTCTTTAATAAAAAAATATATAGTAAGTTACAAGTAATACATATGTATTAATCTATTATTTTTACATATGAAATGTAATTCTAAACAGTATAAATTTGTAAGCCTCATGTCCTGGACAGATAAAATAAATATATAAACAACTCTCTGGGCCTATTTAACATTCCATCTCTTCATACTCCTGAATGCACCTGCAATAACATCACTTGTTTGATCCAAAGCTCTCGACAGATCGTTTAATCTACCTCAAGCAGTGTGCCAGATCAGTGTCTGGCAGGAACGAGCAGTAAGTGGGCATTAAAGTGGTTGTAAAGTTAGCCAGGGCACAATCATTTCTCTGAGAACAGCAGGTATGGAGCCATAGATCATGTGGTCTGGATAAAGTGTTCCATTCTTCAGGTGCTCTGGATCAAGTTAATTTTATATCAATCACAACATCTGCTAGACCCCCATTTGTCATCATACCTTTTGGATAGATTTCAGAACAGGAGTATTTTTGGACAGATAGTGTGACCATTGACATATAGAAATGTATATATAAAAAGGAATATATTTTGCACATATTTTCTAGAGGTACGGGAAAACATTTAAGTCAGAGAACATTTCCTGTAATTTTGAGATCTCTCTGATACGGCAGCGGATTATATTACTCTTATCACCTTGGTAATGGGGTTAATATTTTGTTGAACATTACACATTAAGCTGATTTATTTTACCATCTTTTTCTCCTTCACCTGTGAATTCGTCGTGTGCTAATATCTTATTTTTAATTGAAACATCTATTAAGTGGTACATTATTCATTCATTTAAGTTTTCTTATTATAAAAAAAAGTAGTTTTAATACAGAAATTGTAAGCTTGGGCTCCTAAAGAATCCGGAACAGTTTCATTGACATATGAGATAATACAAAGACCATGGAAAAGAGTGTTCTGTTGCATCCCCTCTACAGGTTTTCTGCAGAATCACAAAAACAAAAATCACATTCTTGTGACTTGTTGAAATTCTGTGCCTCTACAGGTAGAAAGCTATAGAATTCTTTTCACCCACAGCCATTAGAATTTTATAGTTCAGATTCACTTATAAGTCTTTCCTTCACTAAGAAATTTGTTGCATATAAATGTGTCATATAAATGCTTTACATATAAAGTTTGGGGAAAATGCTTGATCTCTGTCAAAAAGATAATTAAGATACATGAAGCAGTCCTTATAGTGTAGGGGACACTCTCTTTTTGCATGGATGTATGCAATTGATTTAGTGTATGTGTGGGTGTGAGACTTTACACAGGTAGTTTGATAAGGCAGTGGTTTCCATGATGTGTCAATGCCAAGTGAAATTAATTACAAAAAAGAAAGAAAAGTTACTTAACAGTCACATAATCTATTAAATCAACAAAATTAACTTCCCTGAATTGTTTTATCCATGTATGTACTGACCTCTTTTTTTTATCGTAACAGTGCCAATAAAAAAAGAATGCCTCCTTAAATATGCTTGATGTGTTTGTTATTTTATGGAGCCTTACTACGAATACAGAATTAGATTTTATTGTCCCATGTAAGTTGCTGTATCTGTTATTCAAATCTGTGCATGGCAAAGCATTTCTAAACTGCACCATCTCCTGTATGCTCTTTATTTTCCATTTCCCAATTTATTGCTGTATATAACCTTAAGTTTATCAGCAGTGGAGTAGAAGAAAAAAATACATTTTCACCTTTATGTGTATTTTCAAGTGAATCAAATAAGTCAATCAGACAACCAGTGTCAGAAATATTTATAGCTATTTGTATACTGTAACCTATTAACTAAAAACCTAACCAAATTTTGCAACTATGCACAAGTTGGATGCATAGTCTCTGTATAGATTCATAGCCTTTTATAGTATACTGTCTCTAACCAAAACCTAGTTTAAATATCATATCAACAAAGGAATAGATTAAAGAGCATTTTAAAGTCTGTTGGCTGAAGCTGTTGAGGATTAATCATTCCAGAACTAGACACAATGTAAAAAAATATGAACTTACACATGTATGAAAAGACAACTTTAAGCTTTTGTAAATAAATAAAAGATATTGCAAAGAAGATGAGGACACTTACCACCAGGATCAGCGTGCCTAAGCATTCAGCCAGTCCCTGGCGCAAAAGCTTATTACGGATTTGGAAGGTGCGACTTAGTTTATCCAGTATAACTTTCTGTATGCCCATCTTTCTGCTGAGTTTTTGACTCCAAGTGAGTGCTGCACTTTACGTCCCTCAGTGAAATGTTTTAAAGTCAGCCCTGCATCTTCCTCTTATAGTTATGTAAGTCTGTGCCCAGCCCTCTCTCAGCTCTCATGGCCAGCCTCTGCACACACCCCCTGTTTAGTTCTGCACATCCAAAACAACCACTTATACCTCAGGAGAAGACATGAATTCAGCCCCAGTGACCTACCTCTTTTTTATATTGACACACTACAATAACACCTGTAAGCTTTGGTGAGGAATTTAATTCACATGCAAGTTATTTAATTTGTTATTTACCACATTGAAGTACATTCATTTTCCACTTTATTTTGTCACAATAAGATCTCTTATTCTAAACACACACACACGCACGCACACACACACACACACACACACACACACACACACACACACACACACACACACACACACACACACACACACACACATAGCCACAGTTTCCTGTTGAACTAGGTGACATTAGACTCATTCAGTTAAGATTATATTACAGTTTTATTTACAAGCACTACACTCTTAAAATAGAAGGTTCCAAATGTAGACTATCAGGGTAAGCCCTTAATCCATCCATAGAACCCTTGACTCCTCTGTAGACAAAAGTTTGCTAAATAATTTGTCCATTTTATCTTGTAGAATTTCAAACCTAGTGTTTATCAATATCTTATTATCAGTTATTATGCAATAATATTATGCTGTTTCATTTAACGACAAATTAATTATAATGTTATTTCTTTGTATTCTGTGGATGAACAGTACTCTCACTCTTCTGAGAGGATGATCCCCTAGAGATTGTTTGTTGAGATTTGTACTCATTCAGCCACAAGGTCATTAGTAGTCAGGTACTGATGTAGGGTGCATTCCTGGAATGCATTCAGTTATCCATTTCATTTAAATTTGTTGAACAGGGTTGAGGTCATAGCTCTAATGCAGGCCACTCAAGATTCAGTCTACGCAGTCCATTATTTCAGGCCAAATCATGTAAACAATATCTACATTGAGAATGAAGCTTAATTTGTGCATAGGAGTATTGTCATACTAGAACAGGTTTGGGTCTCTTAGTTCCAGTGAAGGGAATATTTTTTGCCACCGCATCCACAATTGTGTGCACATCTATTCAAAGTACACCCTGCTAAGAAATTAAAAAGCTAAGTGCAAGAGTGACCACCTCTATAAAAGCTGAATTTCTTTTCACTTTGTTGGTCTGGAGCATTAAGATGTGTGGTAACACAACGCCAAGTATGAAAGACATGAACAATGAGCATCAAGAAGCAATTATCGCTGCCCATCAAGCTGGAAAGGGTTTTTTAGGCGAAACAATCAAAATCTCATCATTCTACAGTGAGAAAGATTATTTACAAATAATAATGAGTGGACATCCCAGAAATTTCACTAATAATTGGTCTTACTATGCAATGATTAGAGAAATTGCAAAAATCCCTCTATCAGCCTCAGTTATCATCTTAAATATGAAAGTTCAAGACAGTACTATTAAAAAAAAGACTGAGCAAGTTTGGAAGGTTTGCCAGGTATAAGCCTTTTCTCTTGAAAAATAACATTGTGGGGACTTGTTTTGTAGCCACAGGGACTGAACAAGTTAAATTAAAAGACTTATTATACTCCATTGTATACCAAAGTATTTTAGAGTCAAATGTGATGTCATCTGTCTAATAGCTAAAATTTGGTTGAAACTGGGTCATGCAACGTAATGTCATCTGTCCAACAGCTAGGTTGAAACTGGGTCATGCAATAGGACAATGAAGACATCAGCAAATCTACAACAGAATAGCGTAAAAAGAACAGAATCAAGATGTTAAAATAGTCGAGGCAAAGTCCAGACCTCAACCCAATTGAAATGCTGTGTCAGGAAAGCTGTGAAACCTCAATGAACTAAACCAACATTGTAAAGCAGAGTGGGCCAAAATTCCTCCACAATGATATGAGAGATAAAATCACACAGAACATGATTACTTCAAGTTATTGCTTCTAAAGTGGTGCCTTGTGCATTGAGATGGATTGGCATCTATGCTGTATTCTTACCTTGTACTCAGTGTTCCTGGAAAGCCTCCAGATCCACCACAATCATATAAAAAAACAAATCAATTAATGGATAATAACACAAATCATATTCAAAAAGCACATAAAGCAAGTTATAATATATTTAGAGCATATCTAAAGTGATATGACTCAAAGCCAGTAGCCAAAACAAACAAGGTTTCAATACAAAACAAGCATGCATGAGACCTTGTGCCGGGTTTGGAGCCACAATAACCACAATATTTTTCCTGAATACATAACTGCAATGTATTTGGAGTTTTAAATTGAAAAACCTGCTTAAATAAGGCTTAAAAACCTCTTTTCTTAAAGAGCGCCCGGGGCCTTCCTTTTTGGTTTTTGTTTGGACTCACTGTGTGAGAGTGAAGATGACAGAAGGTGGAAGTATGGATAATCTCCATACTCGTGTTTGAACATGAAACCTTGGTAGGATGAATAATATTTGGCAAGCTGTAAATACACTCGTTCAACTTTGTTATATAAGATGATTATGGATGAGAAAAACAATATTATATGATCTACATACTGTAGTATAACATGCATCATATATTATAACTATTATAAGAGGAGAAAAAAGCATGCAATGCTGTGTTGCTCCCTGACAGTGAGTTAGTTGTATGTGTATCTGGACTGGAGTGAACTTAAGTGGCATGCAGACTGAGCCCTTAACACCTGTGGGATGAGCACTTTTGGAATGCAATGTGCCCCAGGCTTCTTTACCTGAAATCAGTGCTTGACCTCAATAATGTTCTTGTGGCTAAATCGGCAAACACCGATCAAATACAAAACCAAAATCTAGTGAAAACCTTTCTAAAAAAAGTTATTATAACATCAAAGGGGGACTAGATTTGGACTGAGATTTATAGCAAACAAAGTGGGTCTGATGGTCACAGATCTGGCTATATAATATATGTGTGTGTGTGTGTGTGTGTGTGTGTGTGTGTGTGTGTGTGTGTGTGTGTGTGTGTGTGTGTGTGTGTTTGTGTGTGCACATGTTCATATTTGTCCTCCCTATTGCAAGAGCTAGTCCAACTCTTTTGTTTGTGCTTGCACCAGACATTTAGATTTGAGTTCAATATATTAAAAAGATTAGTCGATGGACCATAATTTCATTTTAATTCAAATAAAACTTGTTACAAACTAGTCAGTAAATGCTTACTCTCAGCTACAGTAAAAAATTTTATTGTATTTTTGAGAAAAAAGAACAATTCACTACAGTGTTTAACTTGTTTCTAATTGTATAATTTGTCTAACAATACAATAATTGCAATAATTCAGGTTGAACTTAAGAACCAAAGCTTAATTGATTTGTTCTATTTTCTTGCTTTAAAAAAAATTAAAAATAAACAGTACAGAAAAGTACAGAAGAATACTCAAAAAATGTGAAAAAATCACAACCAAATATATGAATCATTTATGACAGCAAATGTTTGTCTCTTCTGTTAATGGCTGCTGATATACCACTGGCCCTCTTGGGTGTGATCATGGTTTGTAGTTTCAAGGTTTCAAAAAGCCTCAAGATTGTGTAGTCACTTATATAATAGAAGTCAGTATATTAGGTTATATATTGGTTTATACTGGTATTAGAGTATTTCTCAGTAATGAATTTCCTTGAAATCTTTAGATAACTGACTAAAATTGGTCAGTAAAACTAGTTTAATACTAGTTCATAATTGTTTGAATCATCATATCATTATAATGAGAAAAAATGCATAGTAATCATTGTAATTTCTCTTCTAACTGCTACGCATTTATAATAATTTCCTACTTTAATGATTACATCACATTAACTGCACACATTTACATTTATAAAGTAACATGTGACAGGGTAAATCCATTATAGCAGGGTTGCAAAAACAGTGTGTTTTTAGTCAAACGTGTTGATTAATCAAACAATTCTTTAACTCTTTGAGTTTAAATGTAAACAATACAAATTATATTACAAACATAAAACGTCATGGGCTTTTCACTTACACATGGGTGTGGTAACGGTGATACCAGGAGAGAAATGAGCATCATATTTTATCACACACCATCTTCCACACACTTTACCTCAATTCATCTGCTTTTACCCTTTATTCCTCTACCTTTCTTTCCTATTATGTCAAAGCAGAAATGTGTTAAAGCGAATGGCAATCCAGTAGCTTTTTCATACACATACAGCTCACATCTCTATTTGTAATATTTCTGGGTGCCTTATTCACCACCTGATGGAGCTTTTTTTTATGTAAACACTGGTAGTTTGGGTGGCATCCTCTCAAGGGCTTTGCCAACCACACCAATTTCCAGAAAGAATAGTTTTATTGTCATGCCACTCTGTGTAAAAAAAAAGCTATTCTGTCTCTAATGGGTATAGGGGCCATCACTGAAGAAATACACTATGCTTAACTCTGAGAGGGCTCCTCAACAGGAAATCCAGTACAGGATTTAAATGTGCACACACAGCTTGTGGTCTCTAAGTATACATAGAACACCACCATCACAACATCTCAGATACAAAGAACGATAATTTCATATACACCACTTTCTGATCTTATGTCTACATCTAGAAGCAGGGCCTTGCACAGAGTGGAGAGACAGAGGCAGGGCGTAAATAACGTGTCACTATTTTTTTCAGACCTGCTCTTTATTTATTAGGCTTCATCCACCATCAGACAATGATGATGAGCCTGTTCACACCGGTCGACCCACTAATGTCTGTGCATGGCACTGATCCAGAGATTCTCCACCAGTAACAACTCACCCTTGAGAATACAGGTTTGGTCATTGCATCAAAATGACTAGCTGTCAGGAGCAGTGGCAGTTATCTAGAACATCATTTCCCTTGACATTCTTTTGCCTCTCCACTTCTTTTACTTTCATGTCTGAGTTCTCTCACCAGGATTAGTATTTTATTTTTATGCAGACATCTTAACCATAAATCTGTCAAAAAGGTTTATAAAGACTTCTGAAGACAACAACCACTATATTTGAAGTTAATGTATGTTTACTAAAATAATATTTCTAAAGTCACCAGGTAGATTTACACTGCATTTGTAGGAAGCTCTTCAAAATTGTCACTGTGGATTCCATTGTCCAATAACAGACATATATGAGATGTGGCACTACTAGTGATTATAAAAAAATAATGGAAAAATAGGCTGAAACAATATGCATAATTAAGTAAAGAGATGTGTTCTGACTTGAACTATGAAAGAGGTGAGGCTATTAAGTCAAACTTCTTCGCTGTTCAAATGTAGATTGACAAGGAATGTGTAAGGGTTTTGTGGAATAGATTGGGTTGGGTTACCTGCTTTTTATATTGTATAGGCCTGCTTTGTCATGTAGTATCACTGCCCCTCCCACTGACTAATAATACTGGCAAAAAAACCTTCAGGGAATTAACAGAAAAATACAGATACACAAAATATTTCGATATTACAGAATGATTAATCATTCATGACAGTAAATGTTGTCTATGGTTGCTGGTAAACCACTGGAGCTCAGCAAGTTCATTTTGGTTTGTAAGTGCCTTTAATGCAAATAACTGTAATAACTGGTATCAACCACTAATGATTTCCTCTTTCTCACTCTTTTTTTTATGAGCGTTATAAAGCACAGCAAATGGAGTCTATATAAAGGGAATGACAGTATGATTGTTCCTAAACCAGGAATGAGCGTGTTGTACAAACATGACTACAAATACTTTAAAAGTCTTGAAGTAGAACTGTGCAATGCAGTACAGTACATGGGATTAAAAAAAATAGCTACAAGTAAACTAGTAAACATAGTGTGCTTAGTTCATCCTGGAAACCAATAATTTAATGCTGACCAAATAAAAAAAAGTCACAGAACTGGAAATATAAAAAACACAAAATATCAGAACATGTTATTACAAAAGCACTTAAAAAGAAGACATACTTCTGACCCAAGGGAAATGAAACAAGGTTTGCTACATGAAAGGCTTTTTGACAAAAAAATGAGAATAACTGAAGAAAAAAAAAAATAGGACAGGCTACTAGAGGCAAAAACATTAACATTGCAAGCAGTACAGATGTTTTTTTCTGTATAGGACAGGTGTGGCTTTAGCTGGGTTGAAAAGGCCTGGAATACACCTCATAGGTTGAGTAGTAGACAAGGAGGGTGAGGTGAGAGAAGACAGATAATCACCAAGCCTTTGCAAACAAAGTGTGTAAATCTGATCCCTCCTCACCCGCTAGCTGTTTTCTTGCGAGGGTTTTTCTTACAGGGGTTATCATTTGTTAATACGCAAAATGCTTCGGATAAATAATCTGACTCGGTTTTTCCTTTTGGTTTTAACAAGCTCTAGATTTGAGTAAGATGCAGAAACATGACTTCATTTCTGAATGGCCGTTTAGTCTGAGTAATAAATCAGTGGTCATCAAACAGGTTTTTGTGTCCCAGATGATAAACATCATATGTTGATGCAATCTAAAATGTGTCATCAAGATTTCCATTTCATTTTTTCTAGTGTATTCTATCTTCAGCAACTACAGTTTCTTTCTTAAAAGCTACAAATTCTTTGTCAAGGAGAGTCTGTACAAATTAAACACAATGTTGAAGGGCTATGCAGTTATTTTTTTATTTGTTTTTCTATGGGTTTGGAAATCAAATTGTACAGTATCAATATATGCAGTAAACTGGATTAGATCACCACTGTTTTTATCATATTAGTGGAAAACGTTTTACAAGCTTGAAGATTTGGCATTTAAAGTTGAAAGACAGAAAAGTTGAAAAAGAAATGATGACAGATAATTACCATATTTTTCGGACTATAAGCCGCTACTTTTTCCCCACTCTTTAAACCCCGCGGCTTAAACAATGAAGCGGCTCATTTATGGATTGCCAAAAAATAAACTTTTGAGAGAAATAGTTGTGAAAGGAAGGAGGAAGACAGTGAACAATGACTTTCTTGGTAGGCTACTGTTTAGATACAAGCCGTGTAACAGACACTGTCTTTCATTAAAGCCTGTGTAAAGTTCATTAGTTTCAGTTTAGGCACCTGCGGCTTATAGACAGGTGCGGCGTATTTATGTTCAAAATAAAAATCTTTGTCAAATTCAGTGGGTGCGGCTTATATTTGGGTGTGCTTTATAGTCCGGAAATTGTGGTATATAAGAATATATAAGCTATATAATCTATACGTATATAAGAAATATAAGATGAAAAATAGAGTAATACAAGAAACAGCAGAACAGAATGTTGGATTTGAATGAATAATAATCTTAAACAACAAAATAGATTGTTGACTTTGTTAAGGGAACATAATACACTTAAAAAGTAGATTATCATCTTTGTCAACCCAACAACAACAAAAAAAGTAATTATTCGAATATATAAATTGGACGCAATAATGAATAATAATAATAGAGCAGTAGTAAGTATGACAAATAACAGCAACACTGAGCCATGTTTGTGTGTGTGTGTGTGTGTGTGTGTGTGTGTGTGTGTGTGTGTTTGTGTGTGTGTATGTGTGTGTGTGTGTGTGTGTGTTTAATCCTTAGGTATGTCTGTATTTTTTTTGTGTGGCTATTGTAGACCAGCCTTCTTTTTGGTGTTTGTTCTGAGAAAATTTACTTCAGCATTTAAATTATGAAGTGTCTTGTTTTTGATCTAGGTACACGTGATCATGATGCTGTTCTTTGGCTTACAATTCATTCACCAAACCATTCTGAATAATTAAAGTGTATTATTGAATTT
Source organism: Silurus lanzhouensis (assembly GCA_039877035.1). Classification (NCBI taxonomy): domain Eukaryota; kingdom Metazoa; phylum Chordata; class Actinopteri; order Siluriformes; family Siluridae; genus Silurus; species Silurus lanzhouensis. Next base: position 311,916 of record JBCEWE010000495.1, on the reverse strand, counting down.
ATATATTTGTATATGTATATGCATATTATGATATCTATTCCATATAAATATTATTTAAAAGTACAAATGTTAAATGACATTTGCCTCGATTGTTCTCATTAATTGCTTATTGTTTAACATAAGATAATATGTCAATACTACTGGTGCTAGCTCGTACTTTGATGAAAACAGCCTTTTACACTCTGTCCAGTTATTAAATTCATGTGGCATTAGTAAAATGCAGAAAAACATGAAAATTGTCAGGCAAAAGAACGTGCCGGAAACCGAAGTAAAATCCACAAGGCTTTTTAATGAGAAAAGAACAGGGCAAAGCACAAAAAAGGAAACCCCAGGTTTACTAAACCAGGTAAGAGCTGTGATCAGGCAAAAGCAAAACAAAAACCCCCTAGAGTCACGTAGTCAATGAAAACACAATACTGATACTATCTTGGGTAGTCCGACAGTGTTCTATGCCTAAGCTGTAGAACGGACAATGAGCTGGTGGAGGAACAGGGGTTATATAGTATGGGAGCTGATGAGGGCCAGGTGTAGCTGATTAGTAAGTGGGAGAGTGGCTTGGAGTGATAAGTGAAGGTGTGGCTGGTGGATCCCTGACAGTACCCCCTCCCCCAGGGCGGCTCCCGACGCCCTAACCCTGCGCCTGGGTCGACCCCGACCCCGGGGCGCTGGCCAAAGCGGATGAGCGGCGTGGAACTCCTCCAGGAGCGCTGGATCCAATATGTCCTGCCTCGCCACCCATGATCGTTCCTCAGGGCCGTAGCCCTCCCAGTCCACGAGGTATTCCAGTACCCTGCCCCGACGACGAGAGTCCAGCACCTCCCGTACCGTATAGACCGAGGGTTGTTCCAATACTTCGGGCGGAGGCCCAACTGCCCAACCCAAGGGGCGTTGGGCAGTCGGTGGATGGTGTGGCTTGAGAAGTGACACGTGGAAGGTGGGGTGTATCCGGTACTGCGGCGGGAGTTCCAGACGGTATGCCGCCTCGTTGACCTGCCTTTCGATCCTGAACGGCCCGATGTACCGGGGGCTCAACTTCCGGCAGGGGAGCCGCAGTCGGAGATCTCTGGTGGATAGCCAGACCCAGTCTCCGGGCCTGTAAGCGGGGGCTTCCGACCTTCGTGCATCCGCATGTCGCCGGGTTTCCCTCACTGCCCTGCGCAGCTGAGTGTGTGCAGCCTCCCATGTCCGGACGCTTTCCCGGAACCAGTGGTCCACCGCGGGCACATTGGAGGGCTCATCGGACCAGGGAAACAGTGGGGGTTGAAAACCCAACACGCATTGAAAAGGCGTGAGACCTGTGGTGTCTTGGCGCAACGAGTTCTGTGCGTACTCCGCCCAGGGCAGGAACCGGCTCCACTCCTCCTGGTCCTGATGGCAATATGTCCTCAGGTACCTCCCCAGCTCTTGGATCTTTTGCTCGGTCTGGCCGTTCGACTGGGGGTGGTAACCGGACGACAGGTTAACGGTGACTCCTAGTAGTCGGAAAAACGCCCTCCATACATGTGAGGTGAACTGAGAGCCCCGGTCAGACACTATCTCCTCCGGAAGGCCGAAGTTGCGGAAGACGTGATGGAAGAGCGTCTCCGCGGTTTCCAGAGCTGTGGGGAGGCCTCGGAGAGGGACAAAGCGGCAGGCCTTGGAGAACCGATCGACGACCACAAGAATGCAGGTGAAACCCTCCGACCATGGCAGGTCTGTGACAAAGTCTATGCCGATATGTGACCATGGCCTTTGTGGAGTAGGTAGGGGGACTAGTTTGCCCATTGGTAGATGTGGGGGAGTTTTTGAGATGGCACAGATGTTGCAGCCTCGGACGAACTCGGCCACTGTGTTGCTCATACCTGGCCACCAGTATCGCCCCTGAACCAGACGCAGGGTCTGCCTCCTGCCTGGGTGCCCTGAACCGGGGACTTCATGAACTGCTCTAAGTAAGGCCTGTCGACACACTGGAGGAACAAAGGTCCGGTCCTCGGGACAACCAGGGGGCGTCGGTTCTCCTCTTGTGGCCCTGCGGATGTTCTCGTCCAACTCCCATATGATCGGGCTCAGAATGATCGTCGGAGGCAAGATAGGCCCGGGCTCGGTGGGTTCTTCAGGTCCATACACCCTGGAGAGAGCATCGGCCTTGCCGTTCTTTGATCCTGGCCGATAGGTGATGCTGAAGTTAAACCGGGTAAAAAAGAGAGCCCACCGTGCCTGACGGGGATTTAGGCGCTTGGCCTCACGGAGGTACTGAAGGTTCTTGTGATCCGTGATGACTATGAAAGGATGGACAGCCCCCTCCCCAACCCGAGTGTCTCCACTCCTCCAGGGCCAGTTTGATGGCTAGGAGTTCCCGGTTACCGATGTCGTAATTCTGTTCCGCTGGAGACAGCTTTTTTGAGAAGTAGGCGCAGGGATGGAGTCGAGGGGGAGTCCCCGATTGCTGGGAGAGGGTGGCCCCTACGCCCGTGGAAGACGCGTCCACCTCGACAACAAACGGGAGCTGGGGGTCAGGATGACGGAGAAGCGGAGCGGCACAGAACCTCGTGCGTAGCTCCTCGAAGGCCTTTTGTGCTTCTGGGGTCCAGGAGAGAGTCTTGGCTTTTCCTCGCAGGAGAGACGTGAGTGAGGCGGTAACCAGGCTGAAACCTCCAATGAACCGGCGGTAGAAGTTTGCGAAGCCAAGAAACCTCTGGAGTTCCTTGATTGAGGTGGGAACGGGCCAATCCCTTACGGCCATCACCTTCCTTTCATCCATCCTGATGCCTGCTGCGTTGATGTTGTAACCCAGGAACTGTATCTCCAAACGATGGAATTCACACTTGGGAAGGTTGAGATATAGTCGGTGTTCTCGCAGCCGGGTTAGGACCTGGGTGACGTGCTTGTGGTGTTCTTGCAGCGTCCTGGAGTAGATCAGGATGTCGTCGATGTAAACAATTACGAACCGATGGAGGAAGGGACGGAAAACCTTGTTCATACAGTTTTGAAAGACCGCCGGCGCAATGGAAAGGCCATACGGCATGACCTGGTACTCATAGTGACCAGAGGGAGTAATGAACGCCGTCTTCCACTCGTCCCCTTCGCGGATGCGCACCAGGTTGTACGCGCTTCGGAGATCTAGCTTGGTGAAGATGCGAGCCTCACGTAGTTCTTTCAAGGCCGCTGGGACCAGGGGGAGCGGGTACGGAAGCGGGGCGATCTGTGCATTAAGGCCCCTGTAGTCGATGCAAGGGCGCAATCCCCCGTCCTTCTTTGCCACGAAGAAGAAGCTAGAGGCCGCCGGGGAGGAAGACTGGGTGATGAAGCCCTGTCGGAGGGCCTGTTGGATGTAGCCCTCCATTGCTTGGTGTTCCGGGGCTGACAAGGGGTAGACCCGGCCCTTTGGTAGCTTAGCCCTAGGCTTTAGATCAATGGCACAGTCCCACGGCCGGTGTGGGGGTAACTGAGTGGCGGCCTCCTCACTAAAGACGTCAGAGAAGGCCTGATATTCATGCGGGATTTCCACCTGAGCGGGTTGGGGAGCTCCTTCCACTTGAGTAGCTGCCAGGGTTAAGACGGTCTTGAGGGGAGTCGGGAGTGGACGTAAACACTTCTGCCGGCAGGCGGGGCTCCACTCTAAGATGTCGCACGGGTCCCAGGAACAAGTGGGGGAGTGCTTGGCTAACCAGGGATGACCCAGGATCACATCCACTGTCGAATCCTCCAGTACGAGAAGTCGAATCTCTTCTTGGTGTAGCACTCCGACTTGGAGGACGATAAGTGGAGCACAGTACTTCACCTTGCCCTTCCCTAATGGTCGTCCCTGGATGGTCTGGACGGCCAGTTCCTGGGATCCCCTCTGCCGGCGTAGCTGGAGGCGTTCTAGACACGCCTGGGAGATGAAGTTCCCCGCGGATCCTGAGTCAACTAGGGCAGTAGCCGATAGAGAGAGAGCAGGGGTTACCAAGGTGACCCTGAGCGTAGACAGATGAGTAATGTCCGAAGAAAGCGTGACAGTACTCACCGTCCTACAAGGAGGCCTCACAGGACATTGGGCCACGCGATGTCCTCTCTCTCCACAGTAGAGGCAAGCTCCAGCCACCCACCGAGACACCGCTCCCTTTCTTGCCGAGACAGCCGCTGTGACCCGAGTTGCATGGGTTCGGGTTCTGGAGTTGTTTGCGCTGCCATAGCCTGTGCTGGTTCGACCTCGGAGGATTTGCAGGCGGCCAGGTGTTGAGAGACTCGGATGGATCTCTGAATGAAAGCCTCAAGCCCCAGAGAGTCATCATAAGTGGCCATCGCCAGCCGGAGCTCCTGATTTAGGCCTCTGCGATATACAGCCAACAGCGCCTTCTCATCCCAACCAGCAGATGCCGCCAGAGTGCGGAAGCGGAGGCTGTAACTGGACACGCTGTCTGTCCCCTGGTGGAGGTTGAGCAGCTGATAAGCGGTTGAAGTATCCCCGGGGGCGGTGCTAAATACCTTGGTGAAATGACTCGTGAAAGCGGCGTATGACGTCAGGGCCGGGCTCGCTGCGCTCCAGAGCGCTCTTGCCCACGCTAGCGCTCTTCCGGTGAGCAGCGAAATCAGAAACGCGACCTTGGCTCGTTCGCTAGGAAAACACTGTGGTCGCATCTCGATGTAGATGGCCGCCTGGAGCAGGAAGCCATGACATTCTGCCGCGTTTCCGGAAAAAGACGCTGGGAGAGCCATCGGGCTGCCGGATAGTGGAAGAGTTTGGTGCGCGGCTTCCGGCCGGAAAGCCTCTCGAAGCGCGGCGGTGAGCTCCCTCACGAACTCGGACGTGGCAACGGGCTGGTCCTCCGCTAACCCGGACGCAGCAGCGGGCTGGTCCTCCATGCTGAGGTAACGCGGTTTTCTTTCTTCCGTGTTTGGTGCCCCTCGGTTTGTGGAGGTCCGTTCTTCTGTCAGGCAAAAGAACGTGCCGGAAACCGAAGTAAAATCCACAAGGCTTTTTAATGAGAAAAGAACAGGGCAAAGCACAAAAAAGGAAACCCCAGGTTTACTAAACCAGGTAAGAGCTGTGATCAGGCAAAAGCAAAACAAAAACCCCCTAGAGTCACGTAGTCAATGAAAACACAATACTGAGTATCTTGGGTAGGCCAACAGTGTTCTATGCCTAAGCTGTAGAACGGACAATGAGCTGGTGGAGGAACAGGGGTTATATAGTATGGGAGCTGATGAGGGCCAGGTGTAGCTGATTAGTAAGTGGGAGAGTGGCTTGGAGTGATAAGTGAAGGTGTGGCTGGTGGATCCCTGACAAAAATACAGGTCACATGCGAACCAGGCCAGACTGTTAAAGAATAGAAAAAATCCGAGGTGATTTTTCCCCTACTTGTCTACAAGCTAGTTGGGGTGAGCCTGTGGCCATGGAAATCCTTAAAACAAACAGGTTCTTGGCTGACAGGAGGGAATCCAAATGTGGTCTTCTGATGTTGTCACTCATACTACTAAAGGTCTAATGTTTTGTGTATGCTGAGATGCTTTTGTGCTCACGTGGTTGCAAAAAGTATTTTTTTCAGTTACTGTATTCTTCCTGGTAGCTCAGACACATTTATTCATTTTCCCTTATCTTTCTTATTAATAAGGTGTTTTCACTCACAGAAGTGTCACTCACAAGATTTAGTTTTTTTTTTTTTTTTTTTTGCATTATTCTGTGTAAAGTCTAGACATTTTCTAAGCATTTTAAAAGGTCAGCATTTCTGAAATACTTTAACCAGCCCATCTGGTACAAACAATCATGCTAAAAAGCTCTTGCAATCACATTTTCCCATTGTAATGCTTTATCTTTATGTAAGCATTATCTGAAGCTCTTGACCTGTATCTGCATTATTTTCTCTCATTGTGCTGCTGCCAAATTATTGAATGATAAAGAAGCAATTGCATAAGTTTTTTTTTATTTAAGGGGATGGTAAGTGTATTTTATGCAATCAATTCAACATGTATTTGCTTAACCCTCTTACCTACAGTACAGACCAAAAGTTTGGACACACCTTCTCATTCAAAGAGTTTTCTTTATTTTCATGACTATGAAAATTGTAGAGTCACACTGAAGGCATCAAGGGCTATTTGACCAAGAAGGAGAGTGATGGGGTGCTGATGGGGTGATGACCTGGCCTCCACAGTCACCGGACCTGAACCCAATCGAGATGGTTTAGGGGTGAGCTGGACCGCAGAGTGAAGGCAAAAGGGCCAACAAGTGCCAAGCATCTCTCGGGGAACTCCTTCAAGACTGTTGGAAGACCATTTCAGGTGACTACCTCTTGAAGCTCATCAAGAGAATGCCAAGAGTGTGCAAAGCAGTAATCAAAGCAAAAGGTGGCTACTTTGAAGAACCTAGAATAAGACATTTTTCAGTTGTTTCACACTTTTTTGTTATGTATATAATTCCACATGTGTTAATTCAAAGTTTTGATGCCATCAGTGTGATTCTACAATTTTCATAGTCATGAAAATAAAGAAAACTCTTTGAATGAGAAGGTGTGTCCAAACATTTGGTCTGTACTGTATATTTTAAAGAAATACTGTATAAATAATAATTTAGAAGTTTTGACAAATGCAATTTACAGCATCATGTCCTCATATGTTCTTTACCACATGAGGCACCTGATAGAGCCTGATATATGACAAACTGTATTTAAATACATTTGTTTTAATTCCCTGTTTGATTTGTAAAGGAAATTAGCTTCTTTACCATTTTTGCTTGTAAAAAAAATTAACCTAATTTATAATTTTTCCAGTTAATAGAATATTATCAACAGCTATTAGCATGTGGGAAACCATAGCATGTGTAACATGCATGATGTGTAATACATTTTCTGCTATTTATTTGTAATGTCTTTGAAGGAGAAAGTAATAGAAATAGAAACCAAACAATAATAAATCATACATTGTCCAAGAAAAGTACAGTGGGAACAACTAAGGCGGTACAGTGGTTCTGTGTTCCTTGGTTTCAATGACAGAACAGGAGCAGCTAATGGCTAGTATCCTAAATATCTATGATCAAGCACAATCAGAAGTTAAGACACTCTAAGAAAAAGTTGAAAACTGAAATTCTCTAAAAAGCAGACATCCTGTGCAAACATCCTGTGTTAATTCTTGTGAGGAAGCACAGCCTGACTGCAACCTCAATTAAATTGGTTACCATTGACAGATAAAACAATGCTATTATGACTATGTGTCTGACCAATTGTTGTGTAACTCACAGGGGATTGTTTGCAGGCCCCTTCCAGAGGCAGAACTTTCAGGACACTGTGTATAGTAGATATAATAAAAGGGAGGTACAGGCCTCTAAAAGCTACCTACCTTCAGGGAATCAATTACAAAATCTATAAGGCAATTACTGTATTACTTTACAGTAGTTTAGTGGAGATGGAATTGTTATGCTTGTGTAGTTGCATTGTGTAAGTTTTTTTTATTTAGAACTACAAAAACTCCTTCAGACAGAACTTCTACAGAGAGAAAACCCACTGTAATACATATGGTGGTTTATTCTATACATCTATTCACTTGTCTTCAGTATCTGCTTTATCCTGGCGTGGGTTGCAGTAGATCTGAGGCCTTTGACTGTCATAAAAGCTTTTTCACTGTTAATGATAGCCACAAAACCCTTTAGCTAATGTATACAAATGTTCACCAAAGCTCAAAGTTTTCTGTAAATGTAGAGCAATCCTATTTACATTTTTACATGTCTTTATTTTAAATATTGCAGCTGCTAAAACAACTTGAAATGGTAATCAGTTTGATAGTACAGACTTAATATTACAAATCTAATGACTCTAATACTTATACTCATGTTCCTTCCAACACAATTAGCACTGCTTTCTATTTGATTCTATTTTGATTGAGTCTGGTTCCTCTCAAGGTCTCTTGTCTTGACTGTCTCAGGGAGTTTTTCCTAGCCATCTGTCACCAGTGGCTTGATTATTAGGGATAAATAAAAAATCTATATGAACTCATGCGAAGCGAACACGCACATTAAAAAAAAACACAAACACAAACTTCCATATGCAAATTGTTTACTTACATTTTACCGAACTTAACACAACCGTTTGTGTTAAGTTCGCTCTCAAAATGGCAGGAAAAAATGCACAGCAAAACGAAAATATGAAGCTGAACACAGGAGGTTTTTAACAGAGTGGGAGAGTTTATATTTTTTTTGTTGAACGTAATGAGAAGTCATTCTGCCTTATGTCAGGCGTCATTAGCGCATTTCAAAGTTTCAAATCTTCAGCGCCACTTCAGCTCATTCCATGCTAACATCGACCAAGAATTTCCAAAAGGGACTGAACTTCACAAAAGTTATTGTAAATTATTATATTTTTGTTTGTGGACTTGGTTAAACTGAGAGTTTGTGTGTTGTGAGACAGTGTACACAATGTTCATTGTTAAAAATGACTGGCCTGTGGTCTTAGTACTATAGGAGTCAATTTCTGTCATTATTATATTGGTGTGTGACATTTACAGAGGTGTGTGTGTGTGTGTGTGTGTGTGTGTGTGTGTGTGTGTGTGTGTGTGTGTGTGTGTGTGTGTAAGGAAGGGATGGGTCAAGTTCGTATGTGCCCATGTGTATCTTGTGTGGCTCTTTGCGGTAACACAGTAAAAAATATGTCTTTGTATCTTGACTGGTTAGCCACCCCTGATCTAGAAAGTCTAACCCCACTTAGTGATTCTACACTGTCAGAAAACCCATTGCTCTTTTTACCTATTGCTTAATTTGTCAGTGAAAATGGTGAAAAACAGTGAACAGTGAAAAACAGCAAAATTTTTGAATTCACTTACACAGCAAATGTAATGTATTATTTAAGTCAAGTCAAGTCAGGTTTATTCGTATAGCGCTTTTCACAACAGACATTGTCTCAAAGCAGCTTTACACAAATCAACAGTGATGGTGAATGGTGTGAATTTGTCCCTGATGAGCAAGCCGTGGCGACTGTGGCAAGGAAAAACTCCCTTAGATGTTATGAGAAAGAAACCTTGAGAGGAACCAGACTCAAAAGGGGAACCCATCCTCATCTGGGTGACATCAAGAGTTTGATCATAAATCTTTCAACAATACAGAACACTGGACAGTGAGAACTAACATGATTACTGGAGTATAAGATTATAAGTGATGTTCTTTCTGCAGTCTTAAACAGTCTATATGGTTAGTAGCTCCTAGTTTTATGAGCTCAGCATTTGTGATCACCACAGATCCAGCATCAGCTTCTCCATGCCAGAGCCTTTAAACACTCCAGGAGGTCCAATGTCAAAACTCCACACATGTAGCAGGATCCAAATGGCACTGGTACGTTTTTAGATGGTTCGGGATGTTTGAAGCTTGTTTATTAATGACGCAGGACATCCACCTAGTAATGCATTACAGTAGTCTATTCTGGAGGTCATAAACGCATGGACGAGCTTCTCTGCATCCGATATGGACAACATATTTCTTAGCTTAGAAATATTTCTAAGGTGAAAGAAGGCTGTTTTTGTAACTTGGTTGATATGATTTTTGAAAGACAAGTCGCTGTCTAAAATAACACCCAGGTCTTTTACCGTTGAACTAGTGGTTACAGAACATCCGTCTTAATGAGCAAAATCTCAGTCTTATCAGAATTTAAAAGTAGAAAGTTATGGGTCATCCAATCTCTTATTTCCTTAACACACTCAGTTATTCGAGTTAATTGAGCTATATCGCCTGGTTTAGATGAGATATATAGCTAAATATCATCAGCATAACAATGGAAGCTAATTCCATGCCTTCTAATAATATTTCCTAACGGAAGCATGTATATTGTGAAGAGCAGGGGTCCTAGAACTATTATTTACGGAAACTATGATCATTATTTCTCTAGAAATCGTGACTGTGAGGGCAACTATTTTATTTGACAACTCAACAAACAACTAGCAGGGATTATTGCTAAATTAAGTAATTCCTGCAGTAAGTTAAATTGCTAAAGAGATGGTCAATGGTTTTAAAGATCATGGCACAAAAAACAGAGAACCCGAAACCCAGAGTTCAATGAAAAGTCATTAGCAAAACTTCCCAATCTCATAGTTTAGCTTCTCTGTTTGCATATTAGACTGAGGATGGTAACCTGAGGACAGACAGATATTTACATTTTGGCTTGCAAACCCTGCCAGACACAGGAAGCAAATTAAACATTTTAGTTGTAAACCATATCTTTGGGAAGACCTCTAGCATACAGGGAGGCATGTATACACTGCATTAATACTTCTTGCAACATTTAACAGTTGTAGCTCTTTGTAAACCACTACCACAAACTGCAATTACATATATAGATGACAATGGATAGTGGGAGGTGTAACTTTTGCCCAGAGTTGTTAAAGGCTTGTAAAGCCTCAGAGTTTCACCTGGGTCATGGTTTTACCCATAAATAGAGAAATTAGAAGAGCAACACAATGCCAAAAGTTAAGATAAAGTACAAATAGAAATTAACACTGCCAAGAATGCATCGGTTTTCAGGAAGTGATTGCTTCTACCTGTCCTACTACTATATACTTTTTCTACTAATGTGAAATCCGCATTCTATAATGTGCAGTGCTCAGTGAGGTAGGTGCTGTAAGATAGAAAGGTGCTGGTCCATTTTTTGCTTAATAGGCAACCACAAGAAGCCAGTGGAGAAAAATTGCAATAGGTGTGAAAAAAAATGTAGAGCGGGTGAAAACAAGTCACACAGCTGCAAATCGAATGTATTGCAGAAGTTAATTGTCTTTCAGAAGCATACCTGCTAGAAGCAAGTTGCAGTATTTCAGACTTGAGATGTCGAGGGACTGAACAAACAACTAAGTGGCCTATGTGAATAGAAATGGATGAATATTACATTAGACATGTCAAAAGAAAACAAAAGTTGATCGTCCATGGTTACTCCAAGGTTGCGTGCAGTGACTGAAGATGAGATGAGAGAGTTGTGCATACAGATAACAAAAACTTGACGTGGAGATAAATCACCTGGAATGAACAGCAGTTAGGTTAAGATGGGATTCAGCTTCAGTTTACGAGCTACCATTCATGATAAGCTATCTACCAGGCATGCTGAGATCCAAACAAAAACAAGAATGTTTATAGGGGGTGAAGGAGATTGTAGAATTAGAATTAGTTCGAATCAGAGTGTCCTCTGCATAGCAATGGTACGAAAACCATTACTATAGTATAGTATAGTATAAATGGAGAACAGAAGCCTTGTGGTATATCAGTTGGAAAGTCTGTGTGGAACAGATGATGTTTCTCTTCATGTCACCTGATGTAACTGACCTTTTTTGTTGGAAGAAAAACATTGCCAAGCTGTGTCATGGATTCCAGTACTTCTGAGGATGAAGAAAAGAGCCTTGTGGTTGACCAAAAATTAGAAAATAAAAATTGTCCTATCAAGCGATAGAGAAGTTGATTATAAACAGTAAGGATTTTGGTGTTTGAGAGATCTAGAGTAGGTTGTTTGAGAATTGGAATAAGCCTTGTTCTTATGAACAGAGGAGATATTATAGAGCCATTATTGATAATAGTGATGAATAGGAGAACATCTTGTATGATGGTCTGGAGGATTGTATATTGGATCCATTTGGTAGGTGGCGAGATTGCAGGAGGAGATGACTTTTTGTTGATAGATTAAAAAATGGTGTTAGTGAAAAAAGAAGAAACAAGTGTATATAGTGTAGGAGTTGTAATAAGGTCTGTCTATTTTTTTTCAATCTTCTCATCGTAGAAGGTATCTAAATCTTCAGCACTTAGAGAGGAGATTGTGAGAGATTGTAAAAGATTGTGGTTTGAGCAGTGAAGAGAAGATGGAATTTGTGTGGATCATACAAACTAATCCAGCATTCTGATTTAACAGTCTTAGTAAAAGACACTTAAGATGCGAATTTGGACAGAGTGTAGTAAGAGAGATTAATGTCAAAATGTAATTTCTTCCACTCTCTCTGTCTCTCTGCTGCTCTTAATTCTCTCCAACTGTAAATCTTTGTAACCCTTCTGATAAACAATAAGCAAGGCTTGATGTCTCCTGGGAAAACAAACAAAAAAAAAAACCTTATTTTTAAACTAGTTTTCATACTATAATCTACACTTTACTGTTGACTGTATGTGCAGTTGATGGTGCTCTCAGTTTTTCCTGCATAATCTAATAACCTACTCCATGGCAGAAGTCATTTGCTGCAGACATTTACTGTGGTTGCAGAACAATTGTTTGTAAGATGAAATTGTAAAAGATCACACATCTCTTCTACTGTACGTCCTTGTTGTTTGACAAAAAATAAGGATTCCATATGCAGGAGTTGTATTTTACCACAAATCATATTAAAATCATTACCCAAATAATAATAAATTCACTAAAGTTTTATTAAGATTAAGATCAAAAAAGAATCAGCAGGCAGAATCAGCAACAAGATGGGCAGGGCAAAGGCAAAAAGATCAGACACAGAAATCTATTTAGAATAAATCATGGCTCACAACTGACAAGAATGCACGCGAACTGTAAGACTTGAAAAATAAGGAAAAACCCATATGCTTTTTATAATGTTCAAACAGGGAAAGGGAAATAAAACAGAAAACAGAGATTTTTTAAAAATGGTGAATTTTGCTCTCTGCCAATCTGGAGGGGAGATGTCAGGTTTGGATAATAAATAAACAAAAATAATAAACAAGAAAATGTTAGTACTTTTATTTTTACTCAATAAATAAGAAGACCAGTGAATGTCAAGTTTCTCTAGTACAAGTTTTTAAACAAAATATAACTATTTTAACCAGTGAAATTCCTTGCTGCAAAGACTTCAGAGTTTCTTGCTCAAATCTGTCTGCTATTCATGTAGAAATATGTGTTTTTGTTTGAACATGTTCTTTTAGCAGCATAGTGGCTTAATTTAGCTTATTACACTCCAACATCTCCAATTTTAATATAAAAATCAAGTGTATATGTAATCGTAGTAAGTCATATACTGCCTTATGCCAGTTCAGTGGGTCATGTTCAGTTCATAAAGAATCAATGTTTAAGTTCAAACTAAATACAAGATACAGAGAAAGACTCTGAGAGTGATAAATGGCCTTGAGCAAAGCATGCTGTGGTTTCTGTACACATTTCAGCCATTATGTTCTCTGTGTCTGGTTTGTTGACATACACTGGATAACAGACTTAGTTGAAGATACAAGGAAATGAAAAAGAAATGTTCCAGTATTTAGAAGATAATCACTATACTATACTGCTAACATGCACACCAGCAAATCAAAGCTAAGTCAGTTTTCTGTCAGGAACGATGTTTTTTGCTACAAAAAAACAAAAAAAAAATGAATTTAAACTCTAAAATCTGAAAATAGCCATTCATAGCAATGTGTATATGTAAGTCAAGAACTTTAAATGTTAAATTAAATGAAAAATGACTATTGGAACAATTTACAACCAAGCAAAACACTGATTGGGAATTCTAATTAGGAACTTTCAGCACACCACAATGTTGTTTGAAAGTTTGTATTAAAGACAACAAGTAGCTTTTTTGTTTTGTTTTTATAAAAAAATTAGTTTTCATACATGTGTTTTTTTATTCAGGTCACACTGTCTGGCACAACTATCACAACATTACAGCTCAGCAGTCATGTTACATCCAAACATGGCAATGAACATGACCCTTAAATTCTATCTTCAAGTCTAAATTGCTTGGGCTAAAAGAATCAACCAGATGAGGAAAATCCCATTAATCCTTAACCCTCCCATTTCAGCATTTGCTCAATTTTTTATGAGTTGAGAACATGTGACTGTAAAAGAGTAATGGTGCATTTAACCTGTTAAGAGGCTTTTTTCCCTCTCTGTCAATGCAGCATCAAGTTAAGGTTAGGAGCACACTAAACATAAAACCTAATATTACAGAGCATAAGAGCTACAATATAACACCCATTGGCTCCATGGATGTAGTAAAATTGATGTAATCTGTACTTTATATAGCAAAATGGTACAGAGTGAGGATGTTTCATGTGCAGTAGTAATGCAGTATTTCTCAAAAACTGTGTTTAGGTCATTCTTTCAGCAATGTGGTCTATAAAACTACTTGTGGTTGTAGGCTGATCATTTATTATTAACAATGGTATAGCTCTAAGCCTAACTGACTTAGTCCCACTAATGTGTTCATTATACAAAGTAGATTTCTAAATCTTATTGATTTGAATAATTGAAAGGAAATGAAATTCTGTAAAGGAAATGTATGATCTGTTTTTCTGCTTTCCCTAATATCTAAAGAAATGGAATGAGTCTGGAATGATTTCTGGTCCATTTATAAGGGTCTGTGAAATAATGTATTTTTGTGTTCATAGATTCCAGTAAAGAAAGTTTGGTGTTCAGGTAACCAGTTTTTCATGTTCATAACTAGATAATTATGGCATATTATAAATACAGGTCCATACAGGCACTGACAAAAAGGTGATTAAAAGCCAGCTGAGGTGAACAATGTAAGCTTTTTCTCAACAAACAAAAGCCCCCACTGGACACATTAAGAGTATTACATAAACTGTGTACATTTCTTAACTTGCACAGACGGTTTTTAGAAAACTGTATTAATACAAGTCTTTAATAAAACACTATTAAAAAAAAAAAAAAAAACACCCTTTGATGATGGGTGCTTTCAAAATTTAGAGAACTGGCTTGGCTAGATACGCATAAACATACCGTGATAAACACATGACATTACTAACAAGAAATGTGCTTAAAACAACAAATTCAATTACAAGACGTTTAACGGGTGAAGCGGGTTGCAAGAGTAAGAAAACAAAAAGAACAAAACAAAAGAGACAGACATACAGATTTGAAGTGAATCCATCAGAATGAAAACAAAAGACTGGTGAAGGGATAAAACTGCAGACAGTTCAATTCAAATCCATTATAAATTATACATAATAAAATTCAGACACACACACATATATATACAGTACCCTCCACAATTATTGGCACCCCTGTTTAAGATGTGGTCGTGGACTTCTAAAAATTCTCCTTTTTTTTAAAACAACATAGAACCCAAATGCAAAAAAAGAGAAAAATCCAACCTTTCATTTAAGTACATTACTTTGGTGGTAAAAAAATCACACATTTAGAAAGAAAAAAAAAAACTTGAAATCATGTGTGCCACAATTATTGGCACCCCTGATGTTAATACTTTGTACAACCTCCTTTTGCCAACAAGACAGCACTTAATCTCCTCCTATAACATTTCACAAGATTGGAGAACACAGAGAGAGGGATTTTTGACCATTCTTCTTTGCACAATCTTTCTAGATCATCCAGTGTCCTGGGTCCTCTCTTATGCACTCTTCTCTTTAGCTCGCCCCACAGGTTTTCGATTGGGTTGAGGTCTGGGGACTGAGATGGCCATGGGAGGACCTTGAGTTTGTGACTGCTGAACCACTTTTGTGTAGATTTTGCCACATGTTTTGGATCAATATCCTGCTGAAAGACCCAATGACGACCCATCTTCAGCTTTCTGGCAGAGGCCATCAGGTTTTTATTTAAAATATCCTGGTACTTCAAAGCGTTCATAATGCCATGCACCCTAACAAGGTTCCCAGGGCCTTTGGAAGAGAAACAGGCCCACAGCATCACAGATCCTCCACCATACTTCACGGTGGGCATGAGGTGCTTTTCGGCATACTCATCTTTTGTTTTACGCCAGACCCACTTAGAGTGTTTGTTGCCAAAAAGCTCAATCTTAGTCTCATCTGACCAAAGCACACGATCCCAGTTGAAGTCCCAGTACCGCTTAGCAAACTCCAGACGTTTACGTTTGTGAGTGTTAGTAAAAAAAGGCTTTTTCCTTGCATGCCTCCCAAACAGCTTGTTGGCATGTAGAGAGCGTCTGATGGTTGTTTTGGAGACTCTGTGACCCCAAGATGCCACTCTTTGATGCAATTCTGTGACGGTGAGCTTGGGAAATTTTTTTACTTCTCTTACCATCCTCCTCACTGTGCGTTGTGGCAAGATAAACTTGGGACCTCTTCCAGCCTTGTTTGTCACTGTTCCAGTTGTTTTAAACTTCTTAATGATTCCTCTGACTGTAGATACCGGCAAGTTAAGGCGAGTGGCTATTTTCTTGTAGCTATTGCCTGACTTATGAAGGTCGACACACATCTGCCTTACTTGAATGGTGTGTTCTCTTGTCTTTGTCATGTTGACAAATGGGTAAGAGAATTAGGCCTCTGTGTCACGTCATATTTATACCCCAGGGAAACAGGAAATCATGAATTACTAATTAAAAGTCCCTAGATACCCTGACCAACCTTAGCAACTACAGAAAAAAATATATATAAAAAAAAACATTTAAATTTTTCAGAGGAATTGTTAGGGGTGCCAATAATTGTGGCACACATGATTTCAATTTTTTTTTTTTTTCTAAATGTGTGATTTTTTTACCACCAAAGTAATGTACTTAAATGAAAGGTTGGATTTTTCTCTTTTTTACTTTTGGGTTCTATGTTGTTTTAAAAAAAAGGAGAATTTTTAGAAGTCCACGACCACATCTTAAACAGGGGTGCCAATAATTGTGGAGGGCACTGTATATATATATATAAAGCACATATTTATTTTACATAGAAAGTACATATTTATTTTATTTTACTTTACATGTATATATATATATATATATATATATATATATATATATATATATATATATATATATATATATATATATATATATAGTAGAATAGTAGAATTATCATATATCTCCCCATTTATTGTTTGAAATTTGTAATTTTTTATACCAGTGAACCATATGCATCTTGCAATTATAGATAATTATCAAAAATTATCAGTGATAATAATAGTAGACAAAGAATGTTACAGGGTGGAAAATCTAATTTTAACATATAATAGGTGATAAGATGGGTCCAGGTTAGTTGGATTTTGTACGCAACTTTGGATGCACAAACTTCTGTAGTAGACAAAAGACTAAGAAGTCATGCAAATGACAAAAAGGTGGATTTCAGCAGTCTTTCATCATGTTCTACTCTGTCAATATTTGCCAGACTGTCTTTCAGCACTTTACATATTTATTATAGCTCTGTTAAAAATAGTGTTAAAGCGTACAGCAAACCAATGTTTCACAATGTTCAGAAGTACATAATTCCTTTGTAAAAAACGTTTTCCAAACATATTTTGAATTTGTTGAATTTGAATAAATATAACTGCAGATTTGGAATTTTATATATGGTCACCTCACATTACGTCAAAGGATTTCTGAGTAATGAATGTGAGAGCACTTTAACAGGAACATCTGTACACCTGATCATTCATGCAATTATCTGGCAATCATGTGTCAGCTGTGCTAAGCATAAAATTATGCACCGACATGTCACTAGCTTCATGAGTTCACATGAGTATATGACAACAGCAAACATCAAAGCAGGAGAAAAAAAAATCTTCGCGCCATATGAGCAGGTTGGAATGATTCAGAAACAGGATTTCATGCACCACAGTTTACACAGATTGTTGTTGAAAACCCATCCAGTAAGCATCAGTTCTGCTGGCAGAAATGCAATGTTGATCAGAGATGCGAGGGGAGAATGGTCAAACCTAGTGCACACTGCAAAGGAAGTCTACAGTAACTCAAATTAACACTCTTAAGCAGAAAGGCATCTCAGGTGGCACAATGTGCCAAACCTAGGTTACAACAGGTTATGCAATGTGAATATTTATTGGTGCTTTTGACCTACACATGGACTCTACAGGTATTTGTTAAGAGGCTCTGAAACTGGGTTCTTGTTCAAATATGGAACACACACATGCTTATAGATCAAACAGCAGTTCTTTGTGCATGTCATGTGTGTGCACCATGGAAGACGAGATGCAAGTGTAGATGTAGACTATTTGGTATGCCACTGTAGCTATCAGAGAAGGATGATTTTATCTCTGTTTCTCCTGTGTATGTTTTGTCTCTTAAGCTAGGCAGCATGTGTACTGATGTGCTGTATAGCACATATAGGGTTTGCATTTTTTTGAATCTGAGAATGGATAGCTGTGGTTTCTGCTTGTGTATGTTATCACTTTTCAGCCCTGTGTCTCCAGTCAATCTTTATTTTTATCTCAATTCCCAAGCATGTATGCATTTAATACTTACAGACGCTTATATTTGTTATAAGATCAATTTTTTACTTGTGATGTTTCTTTGCATAGTTTTTAGAAAGATTAGATTTGTAGATTAGCATAGAAATGCTGTGTTATGGAATTTTGGCTTTAACATCTTTAAGAAAGTGGGACTGAGTCTTAATTATACTCATGGCATGAATTTTTGCTTAGTAATAAATTGATTGTTTTTATTATAATGATGGTCTATTTGCTGTTATTATTATATATGACACATACATACATATATACAATAGAATTTCTTGTAATCGTTTTTTTTTTTCTAATTACATTGTACATTTGCATTATTTCGTGCTGCTGACCATAATTCGTTGATTAGATTTATTGTATGCATGTGGCATATAGATGTTTTTATTAAACTGGCCATGAATTGGATGTGTACATGAGAACAATTCAAGGGACTGTTCTAAGTAAGCCAGTGTATGTGAGCGGTAGACGTTTTGGTGATAAACAGTGCTTCATTGTTGCATGATGCTTTATTTGTGTGGTGTGGCAAAGATATCGATTCTTTAGAGCACAGGACACAGAAATGAAATCAGGAAGAGAGAATGCTTTGTTCAATATGGCATTTTTACCAGCAGATGATCTAATCAAAACTGAACTGAAGCCTTTTATTTGAGACTATAGAGTTGTAAAAGAGGATGTCTATAAGCTTTGGGAGATCAGAGGTAATACAATTGATGTTTTGGAGATTGGAATTCACATGAAAACACTGTGAGAAATGTGTTTGTTAAATTGAGATATATTGATCATTTATGGCCATCTGGCACACAGGGAAGAACTAAATGTTCCTTAAAAATTTTTTATAAAAACATTTATTGGAACAAAATAATATGGACTCCAGGAAAAGGTTTGCAAACTTGATAGTGATAGCGGCACATATAATTGCAGATGTCTGATGCATTTCTGACAATTTAATTAAGGTTTATATTTTTTAATTTGGAAGTTAGGTTCAGGTTTTCATTTCCGGGATTTGATAGATGCTTGTTAGCAATGCAGTGTAGCATCTTGATTGTTTCCACACTGTACATCTTGTACCTATAGTACACTGTACAACTTGTGAAATATCACAAATATCCAAGTTACATAATACCAACTGACAAATAACTTTCAAAATATAACAAGTTGATGATTTTTTAAACCTTAAAAGATGTACTAGGGTGAAAGAAAAGAGAAAAGTATGATCTCTTAAATCTCCTAAGCCCTTCACTAAAAAGATTTAGGTGTGTTATATTATTTGGGAGAGAAAAATATGCTTTTTTTCAAGCTTTAGGGAAGAGAAAAAACAAGTGACAACAAAAAACACATGCACCAGCACACACACACACACACACACACACACACACACACACTGGGAGTTGGGATAACCACAAAATACAGATAGACTCTCTCACTTCTTTTAGAACAGAATCAACACACTATTATAGTACTTTGCACACATTTATCTATAAAGAAAATAACCATCTATTAAGAGTCTTTACTGTCTTAAGGATGCACTAAAGGATGGTACATTTTGCCGTAGGCTGTGTAGTTTGCTCTTAAAACACGTAGATGCCTCCTGCAACTTGGCTCCTGCAGTTCGTTTCTGTTTAACAGCAGTAGAATGGAGCAGATTTATTGTTAAGATATCAAAACCAAAGGAGAAAATATGCATCTTCAGAAGGAATCAAAGAGATTTGAAAGCAGATGAGGTCATTCTGGGCCAGTGCACAAAACCATAGGCAAGGATATGGCTGCAGAAAAATCTGATAAAATTATCCTTTACGGAAAAACAAAAGGAGAACGACATTACGATTTATCTGAGGCAAATTGATGGATAAAGGAACCACTGCAATGAAAAAAAAGTACTCTAGATGAACCAAACAAAGCTAAAACCACCATTCGACGTTTATATCATACTCTGTAATGTAAAATTATTTACAAACAAAGCTAACTGACATATCAATTAAAGGGGAATGGCGCCACCAAGGGGCTTGTTTTAAAGACTAGGGAATAAATACTTGCAGCAAATTTGGAAAATTGTATTAATATATATAAAACCATTATTTCATGATCAATTGTTTAAGGTTTAAAAATAATTTAATTTTAAACCTTAAACATTGAATTTATTGAATTTATTTGCTACACATATAAATTGGTCTTAAACAGCCGAAATGTTTTCTCAGTGGAAGTATTTGGTTCTCTTTCAATTATTTTGGGAACAATTTCATAATGTTCCAGAAAGGCTTTATTTTGCTTAACAAGGTTTTCTTTCTTTTCTTTTTCTTTCTTTCTCTTATCTTATTGGAAGATCCATTCTGGATGTTGTTTTTCTTGTAGGTTTATTTGCTGTGTACAAACTGAGGCCCAATTAATTAGCATAAAAACCAAATAAATATAAAAGCCAAAGATTTTAAATAAATATTCTGTTTTGCATATGCTGAAAATTATGGAAAACCAGCTACTAATAATAAGGTAAAAGATTAAGCACAAACATTTTAGTGATTCCATTTTAATATAAAATCTCAGTGTGTTTGCTGCCTATTAATAATGAAGACATTGAAACTATCACAGAGCAAATATGGAATTATTTAGACAACAAAAATGTGTTAAATACCCCAGAATATCTTTTATTTTTATTTTTGACTCTTTAAAGTAGCCACCTTTTGCTTTAATGACAGCTTTGCACACTCTCAGCATTTTCTCATTCTGCCTCATTAGAGTATTTACCTGGAATGGTTTTCCAACAGTCTTGGACGAGTTTCCAGAGGTGTTGAGTACTTGTTGGCTGCTTTTCCTTCACTCTCTGGACTCCTATTCCAAACTATATAACTGGATTTAGATTGTGTGATTGTGGAGGTCAGGTCATCTGACGCAGCGCTCCATCACTCTCCTTCTTGGACAAATAGCTCTTACACAACCTGTAGGTGTGTGTATGGGGTCATTGTCCTGTTGTCAAACAAATGATGGTCGCACTAAGTGCAAATTAGATGAGATGGCATGTCACTGCAAAATGCTGTGGTAGCCATGTTGGTTATGCACCCTCAATTTTGACTAAGTTACCAAATGTTTCACCAGCGAAGCACCCATCAAACCTCATCCTCCATGCTGCACAGTGGGAACCACATAATCAGGAACCATCCGTTCATGCTTTGTATGTGTATGTAATAAAGATTGCAGTTAGAACCAAAAAAACTTACATTTGGACTAATCAGAACAAAGGACAGTTTTACACTGATCTAAAGTCCATTCCTTGTGTTTCTTGACCAAAGCAAGTCTCTTCTGCTTGTTGTTCTTCCAAAGCAATGTTGTTGTTTTTTTGTTTTTTTAACAGCAGTTTGACCATAAAGGCCCAACTCATGCTCTCTCCTCTCAACAGTGGACGTTGATAAGCATCTAAAAAAAAAAGCTTCTTCAAGAAGCATAAAAAAAAAAAAAAAAAGTTACATTTTAATTAACATATCACCTGGAGTAGTGGTAGCTCTTGGTTTTGCTGGGATGGTCTGTATGAGAATATGTATGTGTAGTGTGTTTAGTCATAGCATTTAATAGTTATGCACTTGGGGAAACTTTCTTGAGGTTGTTTCTTGAGGAGTGACTGACCTTTATTTCTTAAAGTAGTGATGGACTGTCATTCTCTTTACTTAACTAAGTGTCTTGGCATGATGTGTAGTTCACAAGAAATATAAAATGTTTTAATTTAATTTAATTTAATTTAATTTAATTTAATTTAATTTAATTTAATTTAATTTAATTTAATTTAATTTAATTTAATTGTCTATATTTCGAGTGTATTGCTCCTGTACTGCAGGTGGCACTATATCACGTTTTGTCAAATTTCAACGAGGAAATTTAAAAATGGCAGCGTAGAAAGCTGAATTGTCAAAATATTTTCACCTGATTCTCGACTTTTTTTTTAAAAGAAAGTTTATTTTACCTAACCAGTAAATGTAAGGTTTTAACCGCCTTTTTAGTGTAGTTTCTTGTTAGCTGTTAAAACCTTATAAAAATGTTATTATTTTAGTTGTTTACATTTTCCTTAAGGTAAGTGAATAGCTCCAGCTGTTGTGCTGAAGATGGAGCCCAGCAGCAGCAGCAGCAGCAGCAGAGGACAGGACCCCATCCTCTCCAGAGTGGCTCTCAATGATAACAAGGCAGGCATGCAAGGTCTCGACAAGGAG
The DNA here is from genome assembly GCA_039877035.1 of Silurus lanzhouensis. Taxonomy (NCBI): domain Eukaryota; kingdom Metazoa; phylum Chordata; class Actinopteri; order Siluriformes; family Siluridae; genus Silurus; species Silurus lanzhouensis. The sequence goes on along the minus strand of JBCEWE010000495.1, from coordinate 289,658 downwards.
AAAATCAACAAGATTATTCTCGAAACCTCCAAGGTTTGCTGAATTTTCGATATTCGTTTTGATTCAGTAAGAAAACCTGATTACGGGGGCTCAGATTTCATGTACATGTGGTACAGAAGTCAATACTGCTTATGAAATCTAGGTACTTGTATTTAGTGTCAAGTTATTTAAGTACAAATACTATATAAGTGCACGTTGTAGGTGTACAAGTATTATTAAGACCCACTGTACTCTATACATCAATTAAATGGGACTATAGCTTATGAGTCATGGTCCATTTTAAACACAGTAGTTTAAACACACTCTTTTATTCCCCCTAACATGTTAAAGCACTTTGTAGATGTACTACAGTCAGGAACTATACGTGGTGGTATAAAAAAACTTTGAAACTAATGGTGCTCAAAAACAAAGTCTGCGTTTTCATCATGGACAACAAGTTAGAACAAAGAGTGAACGTAAACTTCTGTGTGAAACTGGGCAAATCTGCCACAGAGTCTTGACAAACGTTTGACATACAGTACGCTTCAAGAGAGAACAGGAAGACCTTCAAGCTCAACCCCTGCAAATTTCAAAACTATTGAGCAACTTGTGCATGACGATCATTGAAAAACAATCCACTTGATTTTACTTCTGCACCCACTGTACTCGCCAGATTTGGCTCCTGTGGACTTCAGCATTTTGACACCATTGCAGAGATCCAGTGCAAATCACAGAATTTGCTTGATATGCTTCAAAAAGAAGATTTCCAAGTGTAATGTGTAAGCATAGATAAATAATGTACTTTCTTGTAAAGCTAGTCTCGAAACGTGTAGATACCAACTCGTATACCTGTTGGTTTATAGTAGATCAGCTGATCTAAATGCAGTGTGGGGTTTACAGTGCTGAACAATGCAGACTGCTTTATAAGATATTATATTATGTTTTTGCTTTACAGGGATCCAGATTTTATGAGAATGAACTGAAGAAGCAGCGGCAGGTGAACCAGCGCCTCGAGAAGATGATGCGGTATAAAGCCAAGGTTACCGAACAGCAAATCCAGAAAGCACAAATAGAGGTATTTTTGGTTTATTCACCCAGAGATGAAAAGGCAATGATGGCCAGCTGCAGTTGCTACTTTATCTTGGTCAAGGTTTTAGTGGCTCTCAGCTCTCAGTTTATCCCAGGAATACTAGGTGCAGAAATACACATTTGATGAAATGACCAACCAGACACACACACACACACACACACACACACACAAGCATATACGGTAATCCCTTGTTACGTTCCAGACCCCCCCCCACCCCACCCCACCCACACACACACACGCACACGCACACGCACACGCACACACACGATAAGTGGCAACATAATATGTATACAGTACAGTATACAGAATACCTGTATATCTTAAGGCTTAAGGAAACTCTTATAAACCTTTCCTCTGCTCTTAAACACTTTCAATATTTTTACACCTATGTCATTTTAACATAAATAATTCTATATGGGTACTTACCTGTGAAGATACAACTCTAATGATGATGAAGGTGATGATGATGAAATGAATGTACTGCATACCCAAGAAGAGCATTACAGCACTGATGAAAGCTTAATGTTTTTGGCTAGAAAATGCTTATTTTACCGCAAAAATTATTAAAATATCTCTCAACAATAACACCTATATACCGCAAAATCCCGCAATACAGCGAAAAATCCGCAAAACAAAATATGTTCCATGTAAAATCCCGCGTTACAGTGAGACCGCGAAAGCTGAACCGCAATGTGCCGAGGGATTTCTGTTCATTCAAGTAAATTTCTCCTAGTATCCAATTCCATTTGTACAGAAGTCAAGCTAGCAACTCTGCTGCCTATCATGCATCATTGTATTCAAATTTTCTGTTTTGTAGGTGGAAAAGCTGACTGCTGATCTGGAAAGGAGTCATGAGCTAACACGGGTGATCGTGCATGTGGATATGGATGCATTTTATGCTGCTGTAGAGATGAGAGACTGTCCAGAACTGAAGAATAAACCCATGGCAGTGGGATCCATGAGTATGTTGGTGAGGATCTTGGTTATATTTATTTTTAAATGACAATTCTTTTAAGTCTTTTGAGAAGTAAGTAACCTTATCCATGTAAGCAACCAAATGTGATTAAAGTTTTTTGTTCCAATTAAGCACAAACTCACCTGATTCCAGGTGTGGTATTAATTAGTCTGTTATACATATTGCTTGTGTTCCTGGTGGTTGTAAAAAAAACTGACCTTTTTGCAGATAAAATAGTAAAATAGTTAAAATATGCTTTCCTAAAGCATACTAATAGTCCTCCATTTCAGGACAGAATGCCTTATAATACTTAATGGCTTATGATAATGTTGAATCTGCTGTTTCTTTATTGCTCATGGTCAACATGAGTAGGAGGAACTGGTTGATCTGAGTCCTAGGATTTGAGCTGTCATACTAAAAATCATGTCCTGTCTGCATGTATGAAAGTTTAATCAACCATGTAATAATATCATATTTTCAGTCCACTTCAAATTACCATGCCAGGAGGTACGGGGTCCGTGCTGCCATGCCTGGTTTCATTGCTAAGAAGCTTTGCCCGGATTTGGTCATAGTTCCACCCAACTTTGACAAATACAGAGCAGTGAGTGAACAGGTCAGTTATTTCATATCAACATGGTCAGATTGAGCAAGATATGCACCGTTCATTCCAAACCCCTTCATATAAAAAATGCTGTGAATTTGTATTATATTTCTGTGTGCTTTGTCCCGAAGGTGCGAGAGGTGTTTGCAGACTATGATCCACACTATTTGCCCATGAGTTTAGATGAAGCTTATCTGGACATCACTGAGCATTTGGAGCAGAGGCGGCACTGGCCTGAGTCTATGAGAACACATCAAATCTGTGAAGTGAAGACCACAGGAGGTACTGTAACGAGTAAATATTGATACTTAAAGTCACTATAGTATGATAGCATTTTAGTGGCAATTAAAAGATTTAATCGTAGCACTATGAGAATAAAGTCGTAGCAGCACTAAGGTCACAAAATACGGTGGTCACAGAATGTGGTGTAACACCGACGCACCAGTAGTTCAGCTGGTGCTGCTACGACTTTATTCTTCTAATCGTAGTGGGGTTTTTTTTCGCTTCGCACTAAAACACTGTCGTACTCTAGACTTTTAAACCTGGTGTCTTAGAGAAAAAAAAAAGGAAAGAAACGCTGCATTCATTATGAAATGTTAAATTGCATCTCCCTCCCTTCATTTTCCAGTGAAAGAGATGAATGAAACTGAAACCAGTGTTGAAGCGGAGACAGATAACCTGTCCCCTGTGCTCTTTGAGGACAGCCCAAGTTCATCCCCTGTTGTCCCATTTGCTAATGTGAAGGTGGAGGTATTCGGGACAAGTCCTGAAGAAGCTGTGAGAGAGATGCGCTTTCGTATCGAGCAGAAAACTACGCTTACCGCAAGCGCTGGTACTGTAACACGAAAAATTATTGCATTGGAATTTTTTCAGATTGTACATCACATGTAGTTCTTTTAAACGTGATCATCTTCATGAATCTGTAATAAAAAATAAAATAAAAAACATTTGTTATTATAATAGGCATTGCACCGAACATGATGCTTGCAAAAGTGTGCAGTGATAAGAACAAGCCCAATGGTCAGTACAGAATTCCTCCTGAGAGAAAAGCTGTGAATGACTTCATCCAAGAGCTGCCCGTTCGGAAGGTGTGTGCCGTCTGATAATAACAGACACACATTTCAATACTGCCAGGTGAGAGACTATATAAATACTCACTATGTTTGTTTTCCAGGTCTCTGGAATTGGAAAAGTCACTGAGGCGATGCTGGCTGCGTTAGGCATCATCAATTGTTCCCAGCTTAGACAGCAGATGGCGATGCTCTCGTTGCTCTTTTCTGAAACAACCTGGCACCATTTCCTACAAATTTCACTCGGGCTCGGCTCTACTCGCATAGACAGGTGTTTTACACTTGCTTTGTATTCATACAACTAAATGCTAAAGGATTTACACCTTGTCTTAGTATTTTAAAATCTGAAATATACTTCTTGTCCACTTTCTCTTTATAGCGGATGTATAAAAAAAATTTGATATAAGAAAAAATAATGAGGCTTTCGAAAGAATTTAAAGAACAGATTTGGACTCTAAAACCACTCTAGTGCTACATGTTTAAGTAGATTTTAAACTGCTGTCATGTGGACTATATTGAGCCTTTTGTGTTGAAAAAATATTTACACATTCACTCACATATTTGTAGTGATTTGTATATGTATTTACTACTTCAATTAAACACAAACTCTTAAGTATGAATATTCATTCAGTCCAATTTATTCATTCACTCAAATCTTTTTTATTTTCTTTTTTCCCTGTGTTTATGCCCACAGAGATTCTGAGAGAAAAAGCATGAGCACAGAAAGGTAACCTGCTCCTTTACACAACAGGCTGTTACATATTGTGGACATCTGAATGTCTTCAGGGTTGTGAAATTGAAGGCAGCATCTGAAAACAAAGTGGAAATGCACTGCTTTAAGAGCTGTAATGGTGATGTCAAGCCCAGTGTTGTGAACTAGGATGAACCATGATTCTTTTCCTGCAGGACATTTGCGGAGATGAACAATGCAGATGAGCAGTATTCACTGTGCAAGGAGCTCTGTCACGATTTGGCAAAGGATCTACAGAGGGAGGGCCTCAAGGTACAGCTTCAGCTTAATCATATTAAATAGTGCCTCTGAAAAGCCTCTTGGCGCTAAGAAAATCTCTGTGTGTGTGTGTGTGTGTGTGTGTGTGTGTGTGTGTGTGTGTGTGTGTGTGTGTGTGTGTGTGTGTGTGTGTGTGTGTTTAAGCTCAGTTGCCAGTCTTCAGTTGCTGAATAATAGACTTTTTTTATTTTTTACACACTCAGGGTAAAACTGTCACTTTGAAACTGAAGAATGTCAACTTTGAAGTGAAAACCAGAGCGTTTACATTACAGTGTGCTGTGTGCACAGAAGAGGAGATTTTTGCTGCTGCTAAGGACATTTTGAAAGCTGAGATTGATAATGTCAGTCCTTTACCCCTGCGGCTGAGATTAATGGGTATGTAGGGTTTAGTTATCAAATAATGGATTTATTGTTTTTAGTTTCTAATATATTATATTATAAATTATTTTATTATGTTATATATATATATATATATATATATATATATATATATATATATATATATATATATATATATATATATATATATAAATACAGTGGAATCCGCTTATCTCAACCTCGGTTACCTCGACAACCCTATTAAGTAAACGTTTTTGAAGTGGAACTGCCAAATTCTCGCTTTTTCTAAGCATTTTTTATCGGTTATGTCGGAAAAATTTGCCATTTAACGTCGGTTATCTCGGTGCAGCCGCAGAAGAACTCACGGAAGTGGCGGAAAAATCAAGCCTTACAGCTGTTGTATTGTATACTGGTGAATCTCTGCTGTTACTTAGTGCTAGTGTTCGTAGTGTTAGTAGGGGCGCGGCGCGGCTTTGGGAAGAAAAGCGCAGCCGTTAAAAGAGTGCCGGTGGGAAGGCACGTACCGGGATACGCATGCGCGATAACAACAACCGCCGTGAACCAACATATACCAACACTAACGGACAGTGAGAGTGTGGAAGTTTAAATAGGAGCTGGTGATGATGATAAACGAGCACCATATGTGTGCGATTGAAGCGGAGCTTCAGAGAAAGCGGCCGAGAAAGCACCTGACACGCTGAAGGGGGGTGAAGGGGGCGTGGCAGGTGGATTCCTGACAGATAAACATGTACTGTATGTATTTTTATAGCATGCATTCATCAAACAAATCGCGGCAACGCTGTTGTGTAAAAAAAAAAAACCTTCAAAAAACACGTGCATGCACATTCTCATTTATTAACGCACATCATGTACATAAAGAAATTTTAAGCACGTTAATATATTGCCGCCATTTTGATTTTCGTTTATCTCGATCATCGGTTACCTCGATGCTTTTTGGCGACCCCCTAGGACATCGACATAACCGGGTTCCACTGTATATATATATATATATATAAGAAACTGTGTATATTTTTGGAAAAGGTTTTTCAATCAAACTTTAGAACTGTATTGATATCTGAGCATGTTGTTGTTTTTGTTGGTTAACTTTCAATCACAAAGCAAAATGCAGGACCATCAATAAAAAATCAGTATTTCAAGCTGAAAAAAGCCATACTCTTCTGATCATTGTTTTTTACTGAAGAGACTGTTAGAGCAATGCAAAGAATTGTGTGACAATCTATAGCACGTCACTAACGTAATGTATTCTAGCCTAGTGCCATGTTTTTCCACTGTTTCTGTACATCACTATTTTACAGCAGTGCTGCTTGTGTTGTCACTTTTTCTATTGCTTTCCTATCTGACATTTGTTCTTTAAATACTTACTCTAAAACCTTGTCATTTTATATGCTATAATATTCTTTTCTTACTTGTTAGGTGTTCGTGTCTCAAGCTTCATCAGCACTGATGATAAACAGCCCCAGCAGAAAAGCATTGTCGGGTTTCTGAAGATTGCTTCAGATTCTAGCAGTACAGCTCAACCGTCCAAATCAGAAATGGTCAGTGTGATGGGTTCTAGTTTCAGTTCAACAAGAGCAAAGTGTCCTGAGGGCAAAAGTACTTCATTTACAGGAGAGACATCCATACCATTCAGTAATGGGCAGACACTATCTGGGTGCACAAATGAACCTCAGCAACAGTCATTTTTCCAAAAGGCCGAAGCAAAAAGGATGCAAAACCAACATGAACAAGAAGAGACATCTGAGATATGCACAAATAAAATATTTAAATGGTTACCCAGAGACTTAACAAGTAACCCTCCATTTATTGTTACAGCCCACAAAGCTACAGCAGAAATAGAAAAAGCTCCAGATACAGATAACAATGCAGCCAAAGCAGAACAGAGTTTGTCTTCAACAAGCTCAGCATCACTTGCAAATATGCTACAATGTTTTACATGTCCTGTGTGCTTCAATCAAATCGAAACTAAAAACCTCTCATCATTCAACCAGCATATAGACAAGTGTCTTAGCAGTGAACTGGACAATAAGAGCGCTTCCATAAAAGGATGTCAAAATACGTGTGATGATGAAAAACTATTGCTCATGCAGGATGAAGCAAAAAAAGATGACATTCATCATAAAGTCACAGATTTAAACTCAGGAAAACGGACATCAGTTTTGAAAAGAAATGATGAAGATCCTCACAACATCTGCTCCATACCAGGAACACATTCTGATTTCAGAACACCATTTTTTAAACGCTTTCAGAATACCAGCGAAAAGCGTTCTCTTGTGTCTCATGAAGCTGTGAATGATCCTACATCTGCATCAATCCACCAAACAGCTGGTTCAGTTAATGTTGTCAGTGAGCCACTGGACACCAAGGTCTCCACCTTGACATGTCCAGTGTGCAATCAGGTGCAAGATACTGATGACCTCATTCTGTTCAACCATCATGTGGACATGTGTCTCAACCAAGAAGTGCTTCTGGAATTTAGAGAAGCTGTTCCTTCAATGGTTAATGCAGAAACCAAAGTCAAAGGTCAGTTCCTTGGAGGAATAGTTTATAATATTGAGTAACGTACTGTAAATTCTGTAGTTGATTAAAACGTGTCGGCAAAGATGCGACATTTTCGTTTGCAATGTGAACAAATTGTCTGTTTTGCAGATCATGAGAAGTTTTCTACTGCAAAAGGAAAGAGCAAAAGGTCAGGTCCTTTAACATGTACAGATATGGTATCTATGAATGGATTGTTAAATTAGGATATTTGAATATATTTATACGGACCTTTTAATTGCAGACGTGGGTCATCACCACCTCCTCCCCCGAAGAAAACCAAAGTCATCAACACAAGACACACCATCGATAAATTCTTCAAAGGAAACAACAATCAGAAATTTTGAAATACATCATATTATTTATTTGTCTGTGAGTCCTATACTCCAAGTTGCAGGTAGAGACCAAGCAGTGTGACTGTCAATGAGTTGTATATATATATATATATATATATATATATATATAAATATAATTATCTATAATATAATAACAATCAATCATGAGTCAGGTTGCATTATTGAACTTTCATTCTGGATGGAAAAATTATATGTATATGTGTACAATCTCTACAGTGCACTTTTTGCGTTGTGTGCTGTGCTATGAAAAGTATTTTATTATTAATTAAACACAAGCAAAGCACTTTATTAGACCATATGCTGTATGGAGAAATCTAGAAGCATTAAAGCCATTATTTAGAAATAGGTGATATATTTGTGAGGATAACAAACCCTGTTTTGGTATAAAATATTGTAATGTGTTTAATATTTCACAAACTCAAATATATTTAAAATGAGAGAAAAAAAAAAATCTAATAAATTCACGTATATACTTGTGTATATATTTATACAGTACATCATGAATATTGTGGTATGTCTATTGAATTTGTATGTTTGTTTTATTTAAAATCAAATATTTATTTAAATTCAGGTTTATTTGTAGAGCACATTTAATAATGGATATTGTCCTAAAGCAGCTTTACAGAGATAAAGAGGTTATTGCCTATAAGTTAATATCTAACAAGAGCCAGTGGTGACTGTGGCAAGGAAAAACTCCCTGAGATGGTCGGAAGAAACACTTGGAGGAATCGATGTAATTCACCGAATGTCCATTCAAATACCCAGTATCCTCTACTGCTACCCCATTTTTCACTTCTGCCATTTCATTTTCATTAACATTCCTGGGCATATCGGTACAATCATCAAACGATGAACATAACCTATGTGTACTCTGGGTATGAGTACATTTCCTTGGGTGTAGCCTTCGACAGCAAATAAAACTAACCACTTCAGGGAACACTTTCTTTTTAAAAGTAAAGAGCTTCTACACTACACAAAGCACCATGGAGGAGAGATTTCTGGCTTTGAAAAACCGAGTAATGGCACATCCACGGCTGAAAAAGGAAAACTTGAATCCCAAAGCATGGATTAACTCAGAGCATGTTAAAGATTTCACGGATTTCGTCCTCCAGAAAGAGCCAGAGGCAGACCAAGATTTTGATCATGTGGAGATGTGTAAGTAGACATTGTAATGAAAAATCTGTTTAATTATTAGGAGCAACATGGTTCTTTTGAAATAATTAAACAGTTGGCATTTTAACAGGATGGTGATTTATGCCATATGGGTAAATTACATTTCAGCTGTAACACTATTTGCATTGTTTTTTCTTAGTGATCTGATTTGGTTCTAGTATATATATACTAGAACCAAATCAGATCACTAAGAAAAAACAATGCAAATAGTGTTACAGCTGAAATGTACTACTATTACAGCTGAAAGGCACTACTATTACAATGCAATACTTCAGTAATAAGACCCTGGTGTGAAATGGAGTTTGCCTCATGCTTCAAATGCCTGGAATGTTCTATATCCAGATGATGTATAAAGAAGATATGTGTTCACTAACTCCCATGAGTAAATCATTAATGGTCGCACAAGAGTGCCTCCAAGCCATCCATGAAGTAAACGCCCAAAACAAATAGTTTTTGTGTACTTTTGTCAGCATGTGTTATATTTATTTATAAAGACAGTCCAAACAGCTTAAATAAATGACGTGCTTCTTTGCTCTAGTGCTAGAGACTGAAAAAGAATTCATGGAAGCAGCAAAAAGGAACGATGTGGAAACCATGAAGCTTTTAGGACGGGCTGTAAATGTCAATGCTAAAAATGTGGTATGTCAATAGCATGATTTACTTAAATTCTATGAAGCTAATGTGCCAGATCACCAATATATATATATATATATATATATATATATATATAATTATCATATGGTATGAGTCAACTGTTTGGACACACCTTCTCCAAAAAAACGGATCAGATTAGATCAGCAGAAAACTGTCCTTTGGTCTGATAAATCCAAATTTGAGATGTTTGGTTCTAACCACAATGTCTTTGTTAGATGTACAGAGGGTGAATGGACGGGTCCTGAATGTGTGGTTCCCATTGTGAAGCATGGAGGAGGAGGTGTAATGGTGTGGGGGTGCTTTGCTGGTGACACTTTTCGTAACCAGCATGGCTACCAAAGCATTTTGCAGTGGCATGCATCCCATCTGGTTTGCACTTAGTGACCATCATTTGTATTACAACAGTACAATGACCCCATACACACACCTCTAGGAAGTGATTGGTTAGGGTGTTGGAGTGCTTCGGATGAATGCATCGTATGACCCGGCCTTCACAATCACCCAATGTAAATCCAGTAAGGTTGGCCTGGGATGAGTTGGGCTAGAGAGTGAAGGAGAAGCAGCCAACAAGCACTAAATATCTTTGTAAACAACTTTAATAATATTGGAAAATTATTTCCAGTCATTAGCTCATGAGGCTGACTGAGGGAATGTCAAGGGTGTGCAAAGTTGTCATCAAAGCAAAAGGTGGTTACTTTGAAGAATCGAAAATATTATACATACAGTATATGTGTATCTATCTATCTATATATATATATATATATAAAACTGTATATAAATTTATAATTATAATTTTTTTTTTTTTTTTAAATTACATTATACAGTGGAACCCGCTTGTCTCGACCTCGGATACCTCGACAACCCTATTAAGTCGACGTTTTTGAAGTGTAACCGCCAAATTCTCGCTTTTTTTAAGCATTTTTTATTGGTTATGTCGCGGTGCGCTTTGGGAAGAAAAGCGCAGCCGTTGAGAGAGTGCCGGTGGGAAGGCACGTACCGGGATACGCATGCGCGATAACAACGACCGCCGTGAACCAACATATACCAACAATAACGGACAGTGAGAGTGTGGAAGTTTAAATAGGAGCTGGTGATGATGATAAACGAGCACCATATGTGCGCGATTGAAGCGGAGCTTCAGAGAAAGCGGCCGAGAAAACACCTGACACGCTGAAGGGGGCCGAAGGGGGCGTGGCAGGTGGATTCCTGACAGATAAACATGTACTGTATGTATTTTTATAGCATGCCTTCATCAAACAAATCGCGGCAACGCTGTTGTGTAAAAAAAACCCTTCAAAAGCACGTGCATGCACATTCTCATTTATTAACGCACATCATGTACATAAAGAAATTTCAAGCATGTTAATATATTGCCGCCATTTTGATTTTTGTTTATCTCGATCATCGGTTACCTTGATGCTTTTTGGCGACCCCCTAGGACATCAACATAACCGGGTTCCACTGTACCATATTTGTTCTGCTGTAATTTCTTTGCCTTCAGTATTAATCTACAGTGTTGAAAACAAGAAAAATCACGAAAAAACATAATAATAAGGTGTGTCCAAACTTTTGATTGGTAGTTTATATAGGTTACAATACAATATGATTTTTCTAAAGTGTTGATACAATTGCAAATGTTTTATTGAAGCAAGAAAGAAAAATGTGGAATGCAAAAATGAAAATTAATTATAACAGTTATTTGATAGGTGGCCTATTCTGTAATAATGCTATTGTAGGTGGCCAAATCTAAACACTCTAAAGTTTGGTTTGTCCCTCTGGAACAACTTATAAAAAACACTGTAGAAACCTACTTGTATTTACATAAAATCCAGAATGAAGGTTTAGAATAATCTGTTAATGAAAATGTAGCTTGTTTAAAACTTATAAACCAATTTCCACTGTTAAAAAATTGTTCATTTAGAATTTTCTAATTCAATTTTTTCACCTTTTAGCACAATCGAACTGCACTTCACTATGCCGTAGCCTGCAAACAAACAGAAGCTGTTGATCACCTTCTTAGAAGAAGAGCCAAGCTAGATTTTCAGGACAAGGTATGCATTGAATGGAGCATCCGAATGAGCACATATTACTCAGAAAACATTAAGTTTAAAGACATACTGTACAGTCCAGTATTACATAATCCTGTATCATCCCACACAGCATGGAGTCACTGCTGTTCACCTTGCTGCATGGTTTGGCAGTTTGGAAATTCTGAAGCTACTTGTACAGGGTGGAGCGGATCAGAGGATTGAGAACAATGTGAGATTGTCAGACTTTTTCTAAATATATATTTATTACCATGTATTTTTAAAAGAAATATTTTTGACATCAGTTTTCTAGTTTCAAGAATGTTATTCTGTCTTTAGGAAGGGATGAACATGATGCACTGTGCTGCTGTAAATGATCACATAGACATCGTGGCCTATATAGTTGATGACCTTCAAATGAGAGAACTCGACAAAGAAGACCAGGTATGACATCATGTTTTAACTCTGCTATACAGAAACTAACATTTCTAAAGGTTATAAAAAAATGAGAAACGAAATCGGAAACATGTCCCCCCCCATTCGAGGATTGTCCCCCCAAAAATTATTTAAAAAATATCGCACTCTCTATTGTGAAAAATATATGTATGAATACCTAATCAATTATGTAAGTAAAAAAACGTAAAAACTGCATTTAGAAACAGTTGAGTTCCTCCTCCCGTTCCTCACAGTGGTTTGACCCACTGCCTGCGTTCCCAGTTCTTCTCACCTACTCTACACACACACGAGTCAGGTGTGTGTCAGCGACTCAATTAATGTTCAACTCCATTAACTAGGGGATTTTATTCACTTCAAATAAAGCGATTCTCCTTAATCTAGTTCATGCAGACTTATTCATAAATTAGTTGTGGCAAAAATGCTGATTACTGATGTAATTTTCCATGAATCTGCTCTATTAGCGAATAGAATATGACTTATCTAGTGAACGTTAGCTTGTTTACAATAGCTTGTAGCATAGTGCACTGACACTAACACACCAAAGCCGTTTCCCATGCTGTGTTTTATTTGGGACGACTTGGTATAAAGTTAATTTAACATTAATGGCCACAATTAGCATATTGTTTATCTGTGCATTTACTAAATGAGCACTGTGCTACGTCTGAACTGACCACACTGTATTTTTTTTTTTTAATAATCAATTTCTATTGTTCTTAAGTGTCTCAATTAATTTTAAATAAAATGTTAAACCTTTTTTTAATTCCTTGTTTTGCTTTGTCATTGAACCTGAGAAAAACTTTGAAAATAACCATAATGACGCAGTCTCCATGCTCCAATAATAATGATAAAGACAAAGTTGTTCACTGTGGGGACACTGTGTCTTTATAAGTACAATTTGACTGTATTATTTGTGTCCCCTTCAGAAATTGTTAATGAGAAATTTTATATTTATTGTCCCCCCCACCCTACTGTTAAATGAAATTTACACCCATGATTCTAGATCAAAACTCACATTTCCTTGCTTCCAGATTTATTACAGATTTAAAAGTATTGCTTGAATTTACGGTATTGTATTACCATTTCCAAAATCAGGGATGTGCCATAACAGTTTGGTGATGTGTTTTAGCATGGAAACAGGCCGTTTGCTGTGGCGGCAGAGCATGGCTGTGTGAGGATGCTGCAGATGCTAATGGAGGAGCCTTACAAAATGGCCACCATGGAGGAAAATCAGGTCACTTTTCCTACAAAACATTTACATTTGTATTTCTTGAACAAGTGAATAGTGAATACATGTTTAAAAGATTAACTGGTAATTTTTCTATTAGTGAACAAAATATTGTATTATCATTTTCTTTTAATATTTAATAGGTTGTTGTAATGTTTTAGGTTTTAGAACAAACCTGTACATATGATTTCTTGCATAGCAAATCTGATTTATTTCTTTATATTATTATTTATATCATTGGTAATGATAATTATATGGCCAAATGTTTGTGGACACCTGGCCATTACTGAAAATCCCTTAACAGATTTGATGCAATTTGCATTTTCCTCCACACCTTTTCGGAAGGCTTTTCAGTAGATTTTGTGTCTGGGAATTTGCTCGCAACAAGCCTTTTAGTGAAGACAGTCATATGTGTTATTTAAGGGATGGGGTGCATTTGGCCTTCCATTTTATCCCTAAGGTTTTCGGTAGCACTGAGGACATGGCTCGGTGCAGGTGATATCTTTTTAGGACCATTTAGCTCCAGTAAAGAGAAACTGTAGTGCTACAAAATACAAACACATTCTAGAAAGAATGCAACTTTGTCAGCAGTTGTGATTGTAAAGAATCCATTTAGTCTTGGCCATATTGTGTAGGTACTGAATTCTATTTAAAAAAAAAAATGCTTTCTGTAGATGTGTGCATATAACACAATCCTGTCAAAGAAGTGGCCTCACAACAATGTGTTTATCCACCTCTCAATAGAAAGGAGACACACCTTTACATCTTGCTGCTAAAAACGGCCAGCTCGGTGCCGTGCAGCTGCTGCTTGATTGCTTTGAGGTCCGCAATGAGGTCAATAATGTAAGTATAAATGTATCTAAAGCTAATCATCTAAACATTTGTGGGTGAATTGTTAAAATATTGCTGTAAGTTTGGAATGCTTTTGTGTTATATATGATAAGAAAGCATACAGGTCTCTGTGCCCAAATACCAGCTTTCTAGCTTAAACTCTTATGCTATTTTTTAGGCTGGTGAAACACCACTGTATTTAGCTGCTGATGGAGCTCATGAGGATTGTGTTTTGGCCCTGCTAGAAGCTGGTTGTGACCCAAACATTACTACTACTGTATGTATAAAAAAAAATCCATTTGGAAGCAGTAATAGATTAAAGACTTGTTTTTGTAAGTACATTCCCAATGATTCATTGTAAAACTTTCTTTCAGAACAAGATTAGCCCTCTCCATTCTGTTTGTGAAAAGGGCTACATGCCAGTGGTGAAACTCCTTGTTGATCATGGTGCTCAGATGAATATTCAAAACCAAGTAAATCACTAAAGCGATTCACTTCACTATGCCAGACAAGTAAAAAATACTTCCCTGTGTCTTTGCTATGGTCACAAATACTAAATATTCTTGTTATGAAGGATATGAAAAAATGTTTTATTTGATATTAGCTCCTGAAATATTCTGTAATATTCTGTATTGTTTCTAGCATTTACAGACACCATATCACTTGGCAGTGAAGAACTGTTACACTACAGTGATCGGATTTCTGCTGGAATCTGGGTGTGACACTGATATCACAAACCATGTGGGTTACTGTTGCCTAAATACTATCTTAGGGACCTATTTCCTTTATACAATCCATCCTTTAATCCTTCATTTTAATAAACATACTCATCATTCTCCCTCACTGTCCTCCCTTACTTACTCAATGCTCCTTTCTTCCTATGGAGCTTCTTTCTTTTTTTAAACATCAATCAATCCACACATCTTCCTTTCTTGTAGATTTTGAAAATGGCAACTTCTGAATTTAAATATCTTAAGGTATCTTTACTCCTTCGTTATCTTTAGCTGGGTCAGACAGCACTCCATATAGCAGCAGAATTGGCCAAGGTTGAAGTGATTGAGATTATTCTAAAAGCTGGTGTAAATATGGAGATTAAAGACAGGGTAAGTCGTACCTCAATCCTTATCTGGTTTCCAACAAATATGAAATGCTTCACATTTTAATAAAGCCATTTTTGTTTTCAACATTAGCAAGGTAAAACAGCCTTGGGAGTGGCAGCGAGAGCTGATGCAGTGATTATTGTAGACATGATCATCAAAGCTGAAAGATACTTCTGTTGGAAGAAGGTAAGTACGTAAATTGTATAGCTGACGCTAAACAGAAACCTTTCTCAGTAATCCCTATCACAGTATCCTGGCAGGACATTTGATATTAAAAGTGAATGAGTGATTCATGTAATTTCCCACCACATATGACATCATAACTATATGTCAGCACAGCGGTTATGTCTGGCTCATGGGTTCCTCAATACAGTTTGATAAGAAATTTAATAATTTACAGCGACAGCAACTATCCGAGGCTGATAATATTTGATAATGTGCCGAGCCGTGTTTTTTCAGCAGCCATTTTTAAGCATCTGGCCTTTCTCAGAATGGTACCTTATTGTATTAGTCCAATGCAGAAACTAATGAGGAACTTCACGATGAGTTTTTGCTAACATTTAAACCGGACCACCGTGCTGAGACGAAACAGGTGCGCAACATGCTGTGGAACATGGCCTACAAGCTTCTTGGGAAGAACGAGTGGAAAAAGCTGGCAGAGCATTGGGCCTTTAATGAGGAGCAGATTGCTGCCATTGAGGAGCAGTGGACAGGTGAGGATCTATAATATTTTGTTTCGGAAGGCTTTGGCCAGAAAACCGTACAATAGATCAAATGAATGCACTGTAATACTTTAGAGATCTGACGGGGTATCTTTAGGTCCGAACAGTTACCAGGAGCATGGAAACAGAATGCTACTCATTTGGCTCCATGGAGTTTTAGCTTCTCAGCAAAGCCCTGCCAAGGAACTGTACCAGGGAGTAATTGCTATTGGCAATATCAAAATGGCAGGTGAGATCAGGTTTTTCCTTTTTCTACACTTTTTCTTTTGAAAATAAAGCCATCCCATATGATTTAAACTTGTTTCTTCAGGTATATGGCATATGCTTTAGATTAGTTTATTTAATTGGTGAATAATCCTGCCTTATCTCCCCACAGAGAAACTAAGGCTGGAGGGAGAAGACAACACTAAACAGAAATGTGACATTTCATAAAGGCAATGAAAATTGGATGTAAAAAAAGATTTTTATTTTACTCATCAGAGTCCTGAAAGCAACAGCAATCCTTCATTTGACTTCCTGCACAATGACATTAAATTAATAAACATACCAGTTTATTCAAATACCAACTTACATTGATTTAACCAACACACAATCTATACAGTGCTGTACAGATATGTGGCTGACTAAACTTGCTTGAAGACTCTGGAAATAAGAACATCACGCTTCATCATTAGGGACATACAAACTTGCCACACAGTGATTAAAAAAAAAAAAAAAAGTATCTAAATAACTTCATTAATATACAAATAATTTTAAAAAACGGTTTTATTAGACATTGTACACAATAAAAATGTTATGTAAACCTGAATGGACAATATAAAACCTTAAAAACATGAAGCCCTGGTTTTTAAATAAGAGGTATCAGCTATGGCACACAACTAGATCTGACTGTTAGCAAATCTATTCCTTTGTAAATATGTGTAAATTATATTTATGTTGGATTTCAAGGGGGGATTGTGTGTGTGTGTGTGTGTGTGTGTGTGTGTGTGTGTGTG
This sequence comes from Silurus lanzhouensis, assembly GCA_039877035.1. Taxonomy (NCBI): domain Eukaryota; kingdom Metazoa; phylum Chordata; class Actinopteri; order Siluriformes; family Siluridae; genus Silurus; species Silurus lanzhouensis. Next base: position 272,520 of record JBCEWE010000495.1, on the reverse strand, counting down.
TGTGTTAGTCCACTACTTTAATTGAGTGGGTGTAAAATGCGGAGGACGGCTGTCCCCTGGGCTGGCTGGAGCTTTTAGTGCTGGACACGGCGTGACTCTGTATAGCAGAACGAGGAAACTTGGCCGCTGTTGCCTGGCCGAGGGTAACCTGGAACAGAACAGAGAGCTTCTAAAATAAATAAATAAATAAACCTGCAAGTGCTGAAGTGGCATTTCTTAGTTTAATGTCCCTCACTTGCTATAGGGTATGTATTTAAAAAAATAATATTAATAATAATAGAAAATAATAATATTATATATGTATGCACTCAAAAAGTATCTGTGTATTTTTACCCTACAATCATATATTTAAACAGATAAATAAATAAAATCATACATATTTGTTCATTATTTGCTAAATTATATTTCTTTTGAACATCCTATTCATTGCCTAGTTATTTAATGCCTAATCAACAGATGATTTCATCTAGTCTTTAGATTTTCATAAATTCTTTATATAAATTACTTTGGGCTTCTTTGTTGTTGTTTTTTTTGCTTATTGTATAGCCAATGATAATGAAATATAGAAATGAGAGAAATACAAAGAAAAGACTGGCATTGAAATTCTAAGGCTGATTATAGTCCCAGTGATAACTAACAATAGCCTCATAAGAAACTGCTCATCCGTTCACTTCATCTGTACATGGAGATCTCCTTAAAATACACTATACTGCCAAAAGTATAGGATAACCTGTTCATAAGTATGGTATGTGCTTTTTGAGCATCGCATTCCACATTTGGTCCCAGATTGCTCTTTTGATTGATAAATCCCTCCACTCTTCTGGGAAGATGTTCCACCAGGTACTGATGTAGGTGAGGTGAGGAGATCTGGGGTACAGTCAGCATTCCAATTCATCCCAAAGGTGTTCAGTAGGGATGAGATCAGAGCTCAATAGCAGGCAATTAAAAATCTTCCTCTCCAAAGCATGCAAACCAGATCTTCAAGGAGACAATTTGTGCAGAGGGGCATCGCCATGCTGGAACAGGTTTGGGTTTCCAAGTTCAAGTGAATACAAAATTGCATTATACCTCATCCAAAGACATCTATAAAATTTAGCGCCTCCAGTTTTGTGGTAACAGTTTGGAGAGGAACCACATGTGGCAGAAAAAGTCAGGAGTCCCAATACTTTTGTCCATATAGTGTACCAAAACAAGCATACTCCATATCTCAGGCATAATAATGAAGCAAATGAATGAAGCTGTTTTATTATTGCTAGTAGACCTGATACCTGAGTGACAGGGTGGTGTCTTTCCACAACGATGGAGCTCATGGGTGGAGCCACACCCATGACCTGCAGGTTGCTAGGGATACGGGCTGTCTTGGCCAGTTCTGAGCGGCCTGTGATACGTGCGGTCACAGTTTTTGATGTTTTCTGTTGACCAGCAGTTACTGTCCGAACACTCGTCTGTGGGAACTGCCATAAAAAAAAATAATAATAATACAAAAATAATAAAAACCCTGCCATTAGCATTTAACATCAAGCAATCATGCCTACATTGATCTCATGTGGATAAGCTGAATTAGTATGGATTTTCCAGTGTATACAGTGGTGATGCCTTCTTACTTGTCGAAGAGTACTTGTGATGCCTCCCGGTGCTAAAGTAGTGTTCACTACTGTACTGGAGGGCAGTGTGTCTGTTGGGCGTACTGCTGTGCTACAGCCAGGCTGAGAGCTGAACTGATCCTGCAACAAAGGAAACGTCACCTTCTGGACAGATAAATTAAGTGCAGCCTGGTAAACCTGCCTGTAACAAAGTGTCACGTAAAGGGAATGCACAGGGAACTAATTTTCCTTCACTAACATACATGAGTCCTTTTGCTCAGCTGAAATGACACACACCTGCTGATCCCCTTTATTAATGTAACACTCTTCTGTAACAAATTCTGATTTGAATGCATCCATATGCCTCAAATAAACAATACCTAAAAATACCTCAAAATATTTATATACTTTATAAAAACAACACATTTCTAACAAAATATCTTATTGGTCTTTAAACCCAACTTTATATTGCCTAATTTCTAGGTTCGTTTTTCCCTCCAGAAATCATCTGTAAACACTGACACAGCAAATCATTCTCTCACCTATTAATCTGGTCTGGAGATTCTGTTTCTACTCAGACACTGGCATTAGTATCAGAGCCATTAATAATCAGAAATCATATTAAAAAGGGGAAAAAAAAATTACCCACAAGCCCAGGGTGGTACAAACATGCATGTTTTAGAAATGGGTAGTATTTGGGAAGGTGGAAGTCGGCGACCATCACACACCACCTGTGAGTAGTTCAGAGGGTTTAGTTTTAGTAGCTGTGGTGCAGTGGAACGTGAAGCATCGCATTTTTTCCATCGAAAGTTCAATGTTGTGCCTGATGGGACGATCTCTGATTGTAACACAATACTCCAAAGGGTTGAATCGTTTCGTGCAACTGGATTGGTTATGAAGACGAAGTCAGCTGGCCATTCACGTATGGCTTGAACAGCAAATGTTGAGTGTGTGAGAAGGTCGGTTCTTCAGAGTCCTCGATGCTCCACTAGGCCTCGTGCTCCAGTATGGGTCGGTCTCGTTGCCAGCTACGGCGCATCCTGTTTTGTAAAAGAATGCCTGAACTTATTGCTTCTGATGATGTAATGTTGATGATGAGGCACATTTCCATTTGGATGGTTATGTCAATAAGCAAACCTGTTGATTTTGGGCAGCAGAGAAACCCACGATAATTACACCAGAGACCCCTCCATAGTGCTAATGTTACAAAGTGGTGCATAGTTTCGAAAGTGGGGATCGCTGGACCTTACTTATTTTTTTTTTAAAAAGAAGAAGAAGAGGCTACAGTAACAGTGACTTCAGATCGCTATATCGACATGCTACGCAATTTTTTGGTTATTACATAATCAATGTATACCTATGAAAACTGCATTTATTACATTGTTTTAGTGTTAAAATGTTTTATTTTAAAAATCGAGGTTACACTTTGAAAAACATGCGTTTTGTTTGCACCACCCTGTATGACAGAACAGTCTGTCCCAGTTAAGCCTCCAAAGAAATCATGTCTTACTGCTTCTGTGTCGTCAATATTAGTGTGAGAGTGGACTGGCTGCACCGGAGTCTCCATGCTGGTTGGGCTTAGGCGTGCTGAAGATGCAGTAAAGAGTGGACGACTGGCCATTGAGCTAGAACTGGGTTCATCTCCTGAAGGTGATGCATCTAAAGGAATAATATAGTTTACTGTGTTTATTCAATTAAACCCTTCAACAGAACAAATGGAAACAATCCTCTCTAAAATAAAAAATTTCACAGCCTTCCATAAAGGTTACATAAGTTCAAGTTCACAAGTTCAACACACACTTTTGGATAAGTATAAATATAGAGTAGTATTGCAACCACTTTATATCTCTTTATGTCTTTAGTTTTATTAGATATATATAAAAGCAAGATATGGCTTAACGTTTCTCTCAGAAAAAAGCCGAGCTCCTGGAGGCCTGCCTTTTGAAGGATGGCATCATTAAGGGTCATATTCGGAGAGAAAAAAAAACCTTCTAAACCTTATACGAATCCAGAAGGAGTGTATTTGGCACAGAAATACTCCACCATCACATCGCCTTGTTCCTGAATTGGTTTTAATCAGAAAAGTTAACTGTAGTTCTATAAGAGACCTGCATAACAGTCTGATTAATTCCTTTATTCTTTTGTTATATTGACACTCAGCTTTGCCTTACACTGTCCCTTAAACGCTTTACTATCATTACTATCAGTGGGTAAAAAGTAAAACTGATCAATTTAAACATAAGGCCGGAGCATCGATATTTATGATGATATGGAATCTCCCAGCATGCATAGTGCTTCATTACGGCATATCTCACACCCTGAAACAGCAAAATAAAGGCTGTCCAGGAGGTCAAGATTCTGAGCCCCAAATACATTATACCACTCTCTCTGTCCCACTTCTCTCCAGACCACCCATTATAATAGTTGCAAGGTGTCTGGAAAGGTCTTTTTATTTGCTTTAAAAAGAAAGGTTGGTCTACCGCGCTCCTGTCTGCCTGTGTCTGCAGTGTGGAACATGCTGAGCGCCTCGATGTTGAGAGCGCAGACACCACGCATGAACGCTTTCTTCATGGAGTCTTCATAGCGCTTTTGTTCTCTGTGCAGCCTTTGGATCTCAGCTTGGGATTTTTGCAGGGCCTCCATATTCTGACACACACACACACACACACACACACACACACACACACACACACACACACACACACACACACACACCCACCCCCACCCCCACACACACACCCCCACACACACACACACCCCTTATATAAGTGACAATGAATTTTGGATGACCTTTTTAACTGTCAACATTTTTCCTAAACATAAATTATTTCCAGGTCCTTTTACCTCTGCCAGTTTAGCCTCATAGTCAGCAGAAAGCTGCAAACAGACCTCCTCAGCACGAGCACGGCATGCCCGCTCTGCACTCTCCTTCCATCCTCTTTGGATAAGTGAGTGCCAGGCTGCCCACACCTTCTTCTTCAGCTGCAGCTGGTAGTGCTGCTCTGCCAACCTGCTCGCCTGAGCCTAATGCACAGAGCAAAGCACATACACACAGACTAATAATAATCAGAAGTAGGGTCATCATTAATTATTTCACTTTGGTGTGTGAATACATTCCGGACGGCAGGAGGAAAACAGACGAGGACAGGTACCTTTTTGAACCTGGTTAAATTTAGATATTGCTTTGTGACAAAGACCATTGTTAACTGCTGTATAAATCAGATTTTATTGACTATTGCAACCCTCTGTTTTAAAATGACTAAATAACTCAATAAAGGCGCCAATATACAGGTAGTTCCTGACTTACAATGGAGATGCATAATGATGACACCATTGTAACTTGAAAATATAGTAAGTTGAGACATGGCCTAGCATACCCAGGAGTATTAAAGAATAGTGATCAGTATGGGGTAATATACTGTAATTTGTTAATCATTTAATAAATTACTGTATATAATTTAGCAGAACACAGCAATTCGCAGTACCGGAACGTATCAACTTTATAGCATATACGTATGTGGCAGCGGGCGCATGGACAAGCGCCGGCAATGAGAGAGACAAGAGCTAAAATTGGGTTTCGATTCACCAAAATACAGAAAATTATATCTGCTCTAACACTGAGACAACTGAACTCTGTCGAGCGCTGGCTAGAGTAAGGCAGCTCCTAAGGCTGGAGATGCGCACGTCCTGGCATTGAAATATTTTTTCCAATTTTGTCTCGCTATCGTCATTGTAACATCGAAAAATCGTAAGTTAAACCGTCGTAACTTAGGGACTACCTGAACTGTATATCATCTAGTAGCAGTATGCAAACATGGGTTTAACACAAAAAAGATGTCTGGCCAAATAAGGAAAAAAGGCTTGGGATCCCTTTTTTTTAGATTAGCATTGCAAATTCTTATTATCCATGTACTACAATTCAACAACTGCCTTTAGATTTATAGTCTGAGCCTCAAATAAATATGCAACTTAAACTTATAGCTTAGACACGATTCTCTGAAATCAGAGGTCACAAAGTCAACAATCATTCAAAGACTAAAGGACGGAAAAAAAAAAAAAAAAACCCTGTCAAAACCATGCAGAACAATCTATATAAAGCTGATATAAATAATACAGGTTGTGGATAAGATGCTGGCCTTTAGTCACTGTGCTACCAAGCTGTCAGTCAGCTTACCTCCTCTTTGGCAGCACAGTGCTGGAGTCTCCACTGGGTGAAGCTCCTCATCAGCTCCACACGTTCACGCTGCCTGTCAACTGCCCGCGTCAAATTCACGATCACCTGCAGGGCAAGCAGAGGAGGTCACTGAGTGAATCCTAAGGTATCGGAATACACATCTTTACAGATTACTAATTCTGTGGAGATCTCTATATAAGGACTCGGAGTGTGTTTAATACCGTTACAATTATCATTAATGAACTTCTACGCGAGTCTCAATGAAGAGCATTACATGCCTCATCTTTCCGCTGATTGGAGATCTGGTAGGTATTGAGCAGGTCTTTGAGGCTGTCCATCTCTGCATTAATGCCTGCGATGTGAGCAGCATGTATTTCCCTCTCCTTCTTCATTTCCAGTCTGTACTGCTCCACAAAGGCCATCTGCCATTTCCGTAGTTCAGTCATCACATTACTCTAAAGAATGATACATATATATATACAGGAGACTTCACAGCCATACACCAGATTCACAGTATTGTAAAATGCATGCATTGTGGAGTTAATATTGAAAATACACATTGGTATTTAAAGCTTAGAATAGAATACAGCTGCTTGAATTTCTACTTCTGGCAGAGCCTGCAAAACAGTGCCGTCTCCATCTTATACAAGATTGTTTATACAAGATTCGATTTTTCTGGAAGGTTAACCTTCAAGTTGTTGCTCCATGTGTCCAAAATATCCTCCATCTTGTTAAGGTTCTCGTCAGACACAAACATCTCCGTCATCACGTTAATCACATGATCTGGACTGTTCTTCCCAGATCCGTCCGAGCTTGTACTCGCTGCTTCGGATCCTTCGCCTGACCTGGATGCCGCCACCTCCCCTGAAAACCGTGCTATATTTACTTATGATTACAGGAAAATGTAGTTAACTGTGGCCTTTACTTCTGCTGTAGGATCAGCATTGGGTGATTACCGTTGCTGTTACCTTCGGTAATTCGACTCTGTGGTCTGGATCCTTCCAATGGTGGAGAACAGCTGGCTAAAATCATCTCACCTACAGGTGATGACAGCTTACCATTTCCTGGGTTGTCAAAAAGAGATAATGGCGAATACAGTCAAGTTAGCACAAACACACACAGCTGCACACATACCAACTGATTCTGAAATGATTGAAATAAATTAGTATAATTAAAATAAAGGTCGAACCCTTAGCCGCCTTGAGTCCTGCAGGATCCATTGCGGAGGAATTCTGGGGAGCTTTTGAAGAAAATGAGCTTCTCAGCTGCTGTAATGGGATACTTGGATCATATTTTGGAGTGACCACAGCAAAGCGAAGCAGTTCTTCATACTCGTCCTATTGCAGGAACAGAAACAATGACTCATGATGAACATCACAGCAAACGACTAGCTCTTAAATCACTTCATGCTGAGATCATTAAGGTGCCATGCAGTTTTCAGTTATCCAGCTGAGCACTTGAATGTTAAGTGGCTTGTTTAATGGTCCAGCTTGGTGGTACTGGGATTTAAACCCATAACTTTCTGATCCAACATCTTATCCACTTCTTTATTGTTTCTTTTTTTAAGGAAAAGAAAAGAACTCACTTGAAGTTCAGAAGACACTGAGCTGCCCCTGTCTGAGTCCTTGGGTACAAGTGGACTGTTCAGCTCCCCTTCATCTGAGGACATCTGAGGAATTCAAGAGTTTTTCAACACAAAACATTTCCTAAAGCAGTCTTTTCTCACTTTCATTTCAGAAACACTGTTATTAAGAAAGCAGTTCGCTTCCTGAACCATATGATTATGCTAAATATGATATTACACTGACTTGTAATAATGAAGATATTCGAAGGATTTTTTAATATATAAACCACCAGTCAGTCACAACATCACAACAGCATCGTATAAAATCCACCAACTGAAAACAAACAGCTAGCAATCCTTGCTAAGTAACTAATGGCTAACTTTAACGTCCTTGCTAGCGATGAGGGAGAGCCATAACACCCCATGCAGCAAGACTTTAACAACACCAGATGACTCTTATTACCTTATCCGTGTGAATTAATGTTATTCGTTTCTTTCTGCTCCAAAGTTATAAAGCTCTGCAGCAGAAGCACGGGTTTGGCAGCAACGCTGCAATTCAAACTGTTGGAAAAAAAAAGCAGAAGAAGCCGTAACGTGATAGGTTCCAAATTTTGCTACCAGTTCATAGACAATTATGATTGGACGAGGCGTTGCCGCAGCAACGGAAACCAGGAAACCGCCGTTGGAAAGTATGTTGTAGACGCCTATGAATTTGGTGATTAGAGGGTCGATATTATGAGATATTATTTAGAGCTTTTTTTTAAGGAGTTGTGAAAATGTATATATTTTGTTGCCTTCTGCTTATGTATTTGTTTGTTTCATTATTTATTTATTGTATTATTTTTTCTTTTTTTTTATCACACCTCAAATCCCAAAAGGTAAACCCACTGAATATGCCTATATAATGTCCTCTTGCCTCCAGGGGTGATGCCTTCAAACAGAAAACTCATTCAATTAATTTTATTTTTAGCACTTTTAACATTGTACCAAAGCAGCTTTACAGAGATGAGGCGGTTATGAAGTTGTACAAAAGAATGTATGCAAAGTTTTGAACCTATAAATAAATTCCTTATAATTTTATCTCTGATGAGCAGCCAGTGACGACAGTGGCAAGGAAAAAACCTTGAGAGGAACCAGAGGCAAAAGGGAACCAATCCTCATGTGGGTGGCACCAAATGTCCATTTATTATAGTTCTATCATTGCTGAGGTGTGCTGTTCAGTGATAAGCGCTCAAGGGCAGAACTGCTCATGCTAAATCTGGTCCTAAGAAATTGTAGCAGCCTGGGTCTGTGTTTCGAGCCCAATCCTCTACTCCCTCTTCATCTATGACTTCACACCTTAGTATGGCTTAAACTCCACAATCAAGTTTGCAGAAGACACCACAGTGGTAGCCCTAATCATTAACAATGCTCAAAGGGCCTACACGAAAGAGAGTTTTGGCACCTGACATTTTCCCATTCCACATTCTACAGTATTATTGTAATATATGTTGAACCTTTGCACTCCCATAATGCATTAATTGTATATTTTTTATATTATTTTATATAATGTAATCTTCTTCTTTTGGCTTCTCCCATTAGGGGTCGCCACAGGGCTCATCCGTCTTTATACTACTCTGTCCTCTTTCAAACCAACTACCTGCATGTCTTGCTTCACCACATCCATGAACCTCATTTTTGGCCTTCTCCTTCTTCGGCCAGCAGTAGCCCAATTTCCACCGGTACCCTGTTGGCTAACGATACCTGTGGCGGTCGTTGGTAACCCGTGCCTTGACCGATCCGGTATGAATTTCTGATTCGTGATCCCCATATTTCATTTGGCACATGTTTAATGCTGGATGCCCTTCCTAACACAACCCTCCCCATTTATCCGGGCTTGGGACCGGCACTAAGAGTGCACTGGCTTGTGCAACAATGATATAATATAATATAATATAATATAATATAATATAATATAATATGATATGATATGATATGATATGATATGATATGATATGATATGATATAATATATATGCTGTAGAATTAAAAATATTTTTACTGGAACTAAGAGGCCCAAACCTGATTCCTTATGACAATGCATATTTGCATGAAGCCAGACAAGAAGACATGATTTGTCAAGGTTGATGTGATAAACTTGTGTGACCTAAACACAAAATTGAACCTATGAATCGAACACTTTTGGAATGGACTGGACATCGTCTCTGTGACAGATCTCAGGTTTCAGGTTTCACAACTGTGCCCAGGTTCACAAATGGTTTTGTGGCCAATAGAGATAAATATTTGTATATATTAGACGTAGGTGGGGTAGACAACAAGCTATCATGCTTTCATTCTTACTCTCATTTAATCCTTTGTCAATGTGAAACTGGACTACTACAACTAGTAATTGTCAGGTCTTAAAAAAAAAAAAAGACAAGCCAAGATAAACAGAAGACACATTTTGATTCATGTTCCACTTCATATTCAAATGTCCCTCAAGATACAGGGTAGGCAGGCATTCTGACCTACTAGCACAAAGGTGATGAAGTTTCCACTGGCTGTCACATAGCGAACTCAAACAAAGACTAACAACCTCTAACTAAGCACTTAATTAAATAATAAAATTAAGATGCAGATGACTTTTTCCTCTCAGTGATTAGGCTAATTGGTATTATTAGAGCCTAGTCTTCATGTTTTATTATATGGAAATCATTTTTAGCATTGTTTTAGATAACAGATCACATTCCGTAAATGTAAGGTGTTAAAAATACATTCATGATGTATAGAATACCTTAGAGAATGTGTATGAATTTTGGGTAAACAGACCACATAGCCTTCTAAATACTGTAATATGAATCTATGTTGGCTGTTTTGCTGTATACAGTAGATAATGTATATATTTGTATTTCATTTTGTATTTCTTTAAAAATCTACACAATAGATTAAAGCAACTCAAAATTGACATTTAAAGAAAGTTAAAAAGGGTATAGTGACGTAAATCTTGTGCATGAAATTAATATTTTAATTGTGAATATTAGGTTTGTATTATACTATATTAGCTTTTCATCTGAGCTTTGTTCTGCATAGTTGCTTATTAACAGGAACACAGCCGGTTCCTTTGTCTTGCATACACTGATGGACCTAATGCATGAGCAATATATTTGACACTGACAGCTCATTAAGTTAAGTGCTTCTTGACTTTATATCATTCTGGCACACAGTCAGTGTTCCAGCAGTCCTCAAAACCTTTCTAATTCCAGTCATACAGGGAAAGCACAGTCAGCTCTCATACAGAAGAAGAATTATTATTATTATTCAAATGTTCCAATATGTTATATGCATCATTAAAGTTTGAAGGATATACTGAATGTTTACAAATCCTGATATGTGAAATACATAATAAAGTAAAATAGTTTTAAAGGGCTGTGAGTTACAATGCTATCTCACCACCTCAAGATTCCTGGTTTGAGCCTGAGATCTTATTGAGAACATCCTAAGCAGCTGCATCACTGCCAAGATTGGAAATTGCATCATTTTGGACCTTGCAGCATTTACTGCGGACACTTAAGATCATTAGGATTTCTCTTCTCTACACTATATACATTTACATTTCTTTTTGCATCTACAAAACCACCATTGTGTATGACCCTGTGTACCCGTCACATAGAACTTTCGCCCTCCTGTCGTCTTGCAAAAGGTACTGAAGCATTCAGATCCTAACAGCCAGACTGTGTGACAGTTTCTTCCCTCAAGCCACAGGACTTCTCCCTACACAGTACACAGAGACTGAACTGAAACGCACTCATCAAACAATTCCAATTCCTTTGCAAGTTTGGCATGTTTTTGTATTCAAACTGCTACGAAACACACCGTAAACAATAATGTATTTCCCACTTGCATCGTCAGTGTGGGTCTCTTTTGGGTTTGTGTTTTCTTTCCACTTTCTGTAAAACATGTTGGTAAGCGGATTGGCTATTTTAATATGAGAATGAGAAACATAGCCATCCTCGTAGCCATTTCCATAGATTCTTTGTATATGCTGGATTGGTGTATGTTGTTATTCTTGTTAAATCTGACTCCAAAATCAATTTAGTTATAAATGACTGAAATTTAGAATGAACAGAATTTTCTACAAATAAATAAATTCATCATATATTACAGTTTTTCTCAGTTGCTTTGGAGCATTTCTCAAATCATCCTTAATACAGTGGAACCCGGTTATGTCGATGTCCTAGGGGTCGCCAAAAAGCATCGAGGTAACCGATGATCGAGATAAACGAAAATCAAAATGGCGGCAGTATATTAACGTGCTTGAAATTTCTTTATGTACATGATGTGCGTTAATAAATGAGAATGTGCATGCACGTGTTTTTGAAGGGTTTTTTTTGCCGCGATTTGTTTGATGAAGGCATGCTATAAAAATACATACAGTACATGTTTATCTGTCAGGAATCCACCTGCCACGCCCCCTTCACCCCCCTTCAGCGTGTCAGGTGCTTTCTCGGCCGCTTTCTCTGAAGCTCCCGGCTTCAATTGCGCACATATGGTGCTTGTTTATCATCATCACCAGTTCCTATTTAAACTTCCACACTCTCACTGTCTGTTATTGTTGGTATATGTTGGTTCATCGCATAACATTTAACAACAAAAGGCATATGTGCACTAACTAACAGCAGAGATTCACCAGTATACAATACAACACCTGGAGCAGCTGTAAGCCTTGATTTTTCCGCCACTTCCGCGAGTTCTTCTGCGGCTGCACCGAGATAACCGACGCTAAATGGTAAATTTTTCCCCCCTTGTGCTCGAGATATCAGGGTTCGGCGACATAAAAGAATCGACATAACCGATAAAAAATGCTAAGACAAAGCGAGAATTTGGCGGTTCCACTTCAAAAACGTCGACTTAATAGGGTTGTCGATATAAGCGGGTTCCACTGTATTTGCAAACAATCTGTACAAAATGCACAACACATTGGATTTCTTGCAAAAGCTTGCACTTTCCTCAAAATCCTCAGTTAATCTCTCAAAAGTAAGTATTTGTGTCAATGAATGTATCAACGCCATAAGATTGAAAAGTCATTGTTCACAAACAAGATTGTTAAAATGTTTAGTCATGTTGTCAGTATGAGAGCACCAAGTTTCAGTATTTCCTGAAATCAAATACGGTTTTAATTACAATGACTGAAAACGCACAAGGCTGAATTTCTTCTGTATGGCATCTATGAATTGCGACAGCACAAATTTATTTATTTTATTGCAAAACACCAGACAGGATTGCCACGTTTTACTGTTCTGTAATAGTATGTGTTTGTTTCTGATTCAATTACTTAAATGAGATAAACCAATGCTGATATGTTTTGGGGGTTACGGCTATTTAGGAGAAACTAGTATAATATATTTTCATCAACATGACGAACAACTGATAATGTAGGAAACAGCAGACAACTGTACACTATCAATTACAGGTATTCTCTATTTGCAAACCACTAAGTGTATTCTCAAATGTTCTTGCATTCTTGCAAAAAGCCTGTACTTTTCACAAAATCCTTAGTTCATCTTTCAAAAGCAAGTTTTTGTTCACTGACACAAATATATAATTTTGAGAGATGAACAAGGGATTTGAGAAAAGTACAGGTCAAAATCAAATATCAATGTGTTTTCTTTCTCAAATTGCTTTGAAGATGTATGTACTGGTTTGCAAATATTAAGGATGATTCCAGAAATGCTACAAAGCAACTGAGAATTGTGAACATTGTACTGTAATAAGAATACAATTATAGTTTGTCATGTAACACATTGGTTTTAGTCAATTACAGGAACAGTATTTGTTTCAATTGAAACGTATTGATTACACCAGTGAGCTACAGATTTTGCGAAATAGGTGTATTTGAAATAAAGCCCAAGGTGGGGAGCATTACATATTACATATTTAAAAAATACCATTGTTTATTAATAGCAAGATAAAATACCCATATGGAAATTTTTCAGCTGTTACAGCACTCCTCTAACGGCACGGCAGATCTGGAGAGAGAGAGAGCCAATTAGAATAATGTGGGTAATGGAGTTGTCTGGTAGTTAGGTTCAGCACAATTCTGAGTGTATTCATTGTCCAAATCAATAGCTCTGATGCAGCAGTAACATCACTGACTCTGCTACTGTGAATGTTTTCCGAGGGTTTCTGCATCCTCTATCTGAAATTGGAAATCACAAGCTAATATACATTTACAAAACATAACCTCTGGTAAGATATTAGTGAGTCTTGTGTATTTGCTCAGATGTTTGTTTATTTCAACTAAGCAGAAGAAGTAAATCCTGAGGATTTACTGTCTCAGGAGGAATCCCAAGGATTTCTGTTTAGTCACAGTGGTTTGCATACAACAGAGGAAGTGTGAGTGTGTGCGTGTTTTACTGTAATATACAATACAGTGCCGGATCCAGGGTAAACAAGAGAGTGTTAAGCAAGCATGTACAAAAGAGAAACAATTAGAATGTGAGGAAAAAAATAAAATAAAAATACAGTGGTACCACGATAGGATTTTCTTTCCATTAAAGGCAGTAAGTATTAATGTAGTACTACAGTTTAACCACTGTGATTTTTCTAGCTATCAAAAAAATACAATTGTAAAACTGTGACAAGATCATATACAGTATATATACTATATTGCCAAAAGTTTGCGGGCACCTAGTCTTTAATATGGTATGTGCTTTTGAGCATTGCATTCCACATTAGGTACCAATTTGAACTTATAATTTCCTCCACTCTTCTGGGAAGATGTTCCACTAGATTTTGGAGTGTGCTTGTGGAGATTTGTTGTCATTCAGAGACAAGGGATTACTAAAGTCAGGTAATGATGTAGGTGAGGTGAGGAGGCCTGAGGTTCAATATGGATGAGGTCCGAGCTTTATACTGTAGCAGGAGATCTTCCACTTCAACCCCTGCCATCCAGATCTTCATGGAGTTTGCTTTGTGCACAGGGGCATTGCCATGCTGGAACAGGTTTGGGTCTCCGAGTTCAAATGAATAGGGAAAATGTCATGCTACTGTATCTAAAAACACCCTGTGCAATTGTGTGCCTTCAGCTTTGTGATAACAATTTTGGGAAAGAACCCCATATTGCTGGGAAATTCAGATGTCCCAATACTTTTGTCCATATATTGTATTTGTAATAAACTAAAAAATACTACATTCCTGTTACACACTATAGTAAAGCTTGGTAGTGGTAATGCCACGATTAAACTTAGCAGAACACATGAGAAATATATTGTAAGGAAGCACAAGCACTATTTAGAAAACTGCACTAACATTAACCAGACCCACGAATGACCACATTTACTATATTACAAAACACAATTGTTAGATAATATTCCAAATTCATTGTTCAGTTATTCTACCAGGATACCAGCAGCTCACCTAGCTAGTTTGTGTGACTTCTTCCTATTAAAAGAATCATGTTGCCACTGTCATAGTCATCACTGAGGTCTATATATGTCCTCTCTTTTTGTAAATAAACTTTGGATGTCTTTCATACACGCCTTGATTTCTGTGTGATTGTTATCCGCATTCTGATTAAAACAGATGAGATGAGACTTTAAACTGTTGCTAGCTCAGATCATAACCTAACAACTATAGAGTACATCAAAAAGAACTTGATCAACACTAGTTCCTAAAAAACATGTTGGAAAGTGGATTGTCTATTTTAATAGGCTCCTAGGGGA